>APFE030947256.1:0-40987 GCA_000404065.3 Pinus taeda | reverse complement strand
ATTATTAATTTGGAGTGAAATCCTTTTACTCGAAAAACTTAGAGTGAGGATAGCAAGAAGAGCTGCCGATCTTTATTTTCTTAAAAACTGTAGGGACAATAATCTCATTCCTCCATTTGCACAAGTCAAGCATAGATTGCAGAACATGTATAATAGGAAGGCGTTTTTACAACTAAGCTTCTCTCTAATTCGGTCAGAAATTAAAAGGGTTAGGGCTTCTCTTGAAAATCTTGGACGCTTGGCTCTCTCAACCCACCTTAAACTAGCTAACAACATCAACAAAAATCTCTGGTCGATTATTGATTCCAGGATTGCTCTGAAAGCTGATAATGAGGGACAGATTCCTCAGGCAAGGCAGCGCAAGAAATTGTCCAATTTGTTGAGCAGGAGCAAATGTGATAACATCACCCAAGAGTCTGACAACACTGATAATATTTCACATGATGGTTGTTGTATAAACAGCGTTATGTAATACGTAGAGCACAGAAGTGGGCACAGAAGTGGGCACAGGAGATATAAAGGATAACATCCGGATGAACGATAACATGGAAGGTTCAAAGAACATCCAGATTAACATTAGCGCAGGTGCCATTGCTTTTAATAACGTTAACATAGTTGCCAACAGATTTAATAGCATTAACGCAGAAATTTCAATGAATGGCCACCAGTTTAACGTTAACGTAGGTGTCGATGGTTTTGTTAACGCAGAAGAGGATAACGTTAACGGAGTTGCCATTGGTTTTAATAACATTAACGCAGGTGCCAAGAGTTTTAATAACATTAACGTAGAAGTTTCAATGAATGGCAACCAGATTAACATTAAAGCAGGTGCCAATGGTTTTGTTAACGCAGGTTCAAAGGATAATGTTAACACAGGTACCAATGGTTTTGTCAACGCAGAAGGTTCAAATGATAACGTTATGAAAATCAATGATAGTGCAGGTATAGCCAGAGGTTCTAATAATAATAACGCATATCGAGCCAGTGATAACGCAAAGAATTATGATGCAGACAGCGGGAAGGGTAACCCTAATATTGGTTTTAAAAAGAACGACAAGGATAATTCCCTCAGCGCAAATAATAATGGGCAGGATCTTGGTTTAGAAAGCAGAAAGTGTAACTTTAAAGACCATAATGAAGGAAAAAGTCAGGCCTCAATGAACCCTTGTGAGACAAAATTAATCAATCCGTCCTCCCAGGAGTTAGAGCCTGAAATCATTAATGTCCTCAGCAGAGGCATGGGGTTTGCAGTTACGCCTAAAAACCTTCCTATTGAGAAGATGATTTGTAGCATAGAGGAGGGTATTAATAACCTTCCTTTAGAAGACAAAGAATCATTAAGACAGGAATTTTCTCTCATTATGAGGAAAGCCAAAACTCCCAAAAGCAACTTAAGTAAGGAAGAGCAAAGAGCCTTCAAATCCTTGTGGAACAATGACAAGATTGTGGTTCTTAAGGCACATAAAGGAGGAGAAGCAGTCATCCTGGATAAAGAAGACTATGTATGGAAAATGAATGAACACCTAAAATGTGGCAGAAAAGCTACATTGGTGAAACAGGTCGCTCCCTACAGACGAGGCTCAAGGAGCACGGCACCGATATTAGGAATGAAAGGTCTCGTACTTCAGCCTTGGCAGAGCACTCCTCGAAAACAAAACACCATATCTGCTTGGAAAGCGCCTCAATTGTTGCAAGGGAAGAGCAGCATCATAGACGAAAGATTAGAGAAGCAATCGAAATTATCAAGCACCCTCATAATCTGAACAGAGACAATGGCTTGGAGATTAGCAGGAGCTGGCTCCACATAATCAGGGAAATCAGGATCACCAACACGTCCCAGGTATAACATATCCTTTACCCTTATCATTAAATCAATAATAATTATAAAAATAAACAAATAAATAAACAATAAATAAATATATTAATAAATAAATCAATTATTTTTTAATATATTAATATTAATTAATTTAATTATACATAATATTTATTATATTAACTAATTTAATTTAAAATATATATTAATTAATTTAATATAGTAATATTAATATATTAATATCATTATTAATTAACTTAATTTATTGATATTAATTAATATTAATTAATTTAATTGAATATTCTAATATTAATTAATTTAATATATTACTATTAATTAATATTAATTCTACAATTGTTTCCCTGCACGGTTTAGCCATTGCATCTAAAGTTCACCATTTTGAACGGGCACGCTTGCAGGTCTCGAAGTTGAAGACGGATCGTCTTGACAATGAACCACACTGGTTGGTTCAAAACTCATCGACAAAGGTCTTTCTATATGTGATTTTCGCCGAAGCTCTTCTTATAACTTTGATGGATCACAAAAGCCTCAATTCTACAATTAATTAATTTATCACTAATTAATTTCATATATTAATTAAATTATAACAATCAATTAATATATTATTTATTATTATCATTAATAATAAAAAAAATTTAAACCATATTCTTTCAATTATCTTCAATTTTAATTTATTAATATTAATTAAATTAAGATATTAATATTAATTAATCTAATTCGATATATTAATACTAACTAATTTAATATATTAATATCTAGATTAGTTAATTTAATTTATCAATATCAATTAGCATTAACTAATCTTAATTAAATTAATATATTAATATTAATTATTTTAATTTTAATATTAATTAATTTAATATTAATATTAATTAGTTTAATATTAATATTGATTGATTTAATACATTTATTAAAACAATTAATTAATATATTATTTATTATTATCATTAAAAAAATTTAATCAAAAACTTTCAATCATCAATACAAAAAATTTTAAAAATTTCTCTAATCCTAAAAATTCCAATTTATATATTAATCTACATTTCTCAAAAATAAATAAACATATTAATAAAGTAAAATAAAATTAATATATTAACATATGCTAAAAATTTAATCATTATTATCACTCAGCAAATAAATAAATGACTAAATGAATAATTAATTAAATTAAATTAATCATTCAAGCCGACCTCTGCTTATTAAAAATTGTTTTCACATCATTATTTATTACCTTCTAAGCAGCTCTTCTTCTATCATCATTTATAAGTCCTGATGATGGATCCCAGTTGGGATTTGAAACGTTGGCATAAAAATGTTCATACTGTGGGTTCTCCGGTAACTGATCCAAAAGATACAAACCACAGATCTCTTAAATCCACAACCATGTTCATCTATAGTTAAACATTGACAACTATGGTTTGCATTCACATATATGTTCATTGCTATTTTCTTCTCGTATTCTTCCATATCTTTCATTATTCAATTTTTTCAACAAAAAAATTATTATTTAGTCCCGAGGCTATCATCCAATGACTACATGTGCAGGTTTTGTCCCCATAAGTCCTACGGTCTAATCCCGAGTAGGACTATATACGCTTGAAAGATGCTCCAAGATCAATTTCTTGTACTGAAGAAAAAAAACAAGGTTAACATTTTTTGCTCATAATCAACCACAATTGACCATAGACAACCATGCTTATGAAATTGACATTGAAATATGACAAATAAATTTCGACATCGCAATATATCAAACAAAAACCAACATCACAATCTAATGAAAAAACCTTGGCATCACAATGTGATGAGAAAGAATTGGCATCACATTTATTGAGCAAAAAATTCATGTTGCATTTTGACGAACAAAACTCAACATTGCACTATGAATAAATAAAAAAATCAACATTACATTATGTCAAACAAAAATCTACATCACAATATGAAAAAAATTACAATGTTACAACATGATGACATAGTCAAACACAATCAACCTTTGTAGTCAACTTATATAGTCAATGTTTAAATAGTCAACTTTAATCAATCATATGTTTACTATAGTCAATGATAGTCAACCTTGTTCATCCATAATCATCCACAATCAACCATAGCCAATCATATTCAAATATAGTCAACCATAGTTGACCATGATCAACCATATTCAACCTTAATCATAGTCATGTTTAAAATTGTTTAATAATATTGATATTGATATTAATAAGATTTAAATAGGTTTAATGATAAGGTTTTTTAATAACATCATATTAAGCTTGGTTAATAAGTATCAATAAAGTTTTATTAATAAGGTATTATATTTAATAAGGTGTATATTTAATAAGATATAAAGTTGATTTAATATTCAATTTTAAAAAGGATTAATAAAAATATATTATTATTATTATTATTATTATTTTCAAAATATTTATTATTATTCATCCCTCGGGTAACTCATTTGGTGATCAAAGTAATGTGAAATTTGCAAAAACTGAGAAATCCAAGGTTCAAATTCCCTAATTGGACCCGGTTTAAAGAGAGGAGGACAGGTCATAGACCCTCATAGGTTTACTAGTACTTATGTGTCAAACGGGCTACTGAGTTCCTCTAGGATACAAAAGAAAATATTCTTATTATTATTATTCATATTAATAAGGTTAATTAATAATATCCATATCAATGTTTATGAATAAGATTTAAAATTTTAATTTAATAAGGTTTAAGGTTTATTTAATATTTAATTGGCATGTGTTACATGTCAATTTTTCGCCATGATACTTGATCAGTTTATGGATATTTTTACCATCTGTGAACATGTTTGAACCAGCACCCTCAAAAGTCCAACAACCCAAAATATGTTGAAGTACATGAGAAATTTGAGAAAAATAGTTGTCACACCTTGGTAAGTTTCACCCGCGCCGTTTTCTCTAGAGTTTCCCACGCATGCACTGAAATTGACTCTAATAACAATGCAAAGATGCACTTTGTCTGCTACTATAAACCTGCGCAGATGAATTCTAGAATGTAAAATAAAAAGTACATTCTATAAACATATTTGGTCGAATATTTCTCAACTAAAAGCTTCTAGGTGATGACCATTCAAACTATAACCCTTAGAAGATGCATCTCCATCCCTTTTGTCATGGTAACTTAATCCCTCAATGAAGGAGTCTCCTCCTCTTATGGATCTGAAACTTCCTCCTCCTACCCTGTAAAATGACTAGAGGGTAGAGGGATTGAGGGGGTCAAAATTCAGAGAAAACACACTTATGTTGTTGGTTTGAGATTGGAAAGATTATCATCCAAGGAGGAGATTGAAGGCATTTTGCAGGGACCTCACGGGATCAAGGAGAAGGTTGTAAGGATCCTCTTAATTTTTTATTAATACAAATGAACACTTTCTCCAATTGATTTGTCTTATTGAAATGATGAATGGTTTACAATTGTTTATAATGTTTATTAAGGAAAATTCAATCCCTAATTTCCTTTATCATTAGGCGAAGTTGTTTGGATTATTATATCACATGTGCTTTTGATCCTTTTATGGTCTATGTTTGCAGGTCTTATCAAGCATTGAAGAACTACATCAAGTCACAACAAGGGATCGTCATCAGGAATTTCGTGAAATAGGTAAGAGGCTCATCTATTAGTTACACCTCTTATAATTCGAACAAGTTCAACTTAGGGAAAGAGTCAGTTCAATTGTTTTGCTTGTTTCTAGTTTCCATTTAGGATCTAGGGAGATCACTCTTGTCTGCAAGAGGGATTCTCTGGTGTAACAAGCTTGTGACCATATTGGGGAACACCTTTGTTCTCATCTTTTTCCTTAGTCTAGATTTTTTATTTTTCCCGATTTATCCAAACCTAAGCCTTCATAAATTAATGGCCTTTTAGATTTGAGTGGTTGATTTTTTGACTTTTTCTATTTTTTCTTAGGTTTTTCTCCCTGCGATGTTCTTTTTGTTAACAGAGCAGTTCTACACCCTTTTACCTTAGCAATAGAGCGCATGTGCTCTGTTTTCTACTGAAAACCCACACAGACCTTGAAAATTTTTGAAAAATTTGTTTTTTCTTCAACCCAAACCTAAATTTGTTTTTTTGAAAGTGTCATTATCTTTGTTTGGGCTGTGTTGTGTCTCTTCTAAACTTAGTTTATTGTCTTGTTGATGATTTTTGAGGATTAGATCTTTTTGAAAAATTCCGTAGGGTTTTGCCTGGTTGATTCGTTGATTGATCAAAACAAGGTAGAGTATCCTTCTGATTATGATATTCTTATTTTGTTTTTTCAAACACACTGGTTAAGTCTTAAGTGATGCTTATTTGTGGTCAAAATCACTTTGAATTGAAATTTAGGGTTTCTTAAGACGTTGTGCTTTTTTGAAAGAATTTTAGTTATTTATGCTAATAAAAGAAATTGTTGCTTTCATCTTGGAAAAATTTTCGCAATTGCACTATTATTATCATTAGATCTAAGATTTCATAGGAGAATATGTCTTTTCTCCAACTCTCTTGATTGATTTCTGTGTGCCTGAAATTTTTGAGTAATTAGAGAAAAAGAGTATTTTGGCTTATTTGATTATTAGGGAAATATGGAAATTATTTTGTTGACTACATTTTCATTACATAATAGTGAAATTGGTTGCTTTAGAAAATTGGAAAAGTTGTGAGATTTTGCATTTCATTTCTTTAAAAAATCAAAGAAACTCTTTATTTTCTCTAAATAGAATTTCATCGAATTCAAAAGTTGCTATTTCATTTTAGAGTGCATTAAGATTTCGAGTTGTTTCATAACATCATCAGTTTCACCTTCATCACTTATTGAGTAAAGAACAACTTAATAATACAACGTTAATTAAAATTCATCTAGAATTTTATATTTTTTTTAGGGTTCTTGTCACCTATAGTAGCTTAAGTGCAAGCCTTTGGAATAGGGAAGGAAGTAAGCTTTCCAAAGCTACAAATGAACAATAGAATCTTGAGTTAGGGAGAGAAAATCCAATTATTTCCATTTTGCTCTGGGAAGCTCTTCTTATACATGATTCAAGCACGAGATCGTGTTGAATATGGTAAAGTGATCGTACCCACTTCATTGGCATAGATACAATGATTTTCACATATTACAACAGTATTGAAAGGTACTAGGGGTCACTTGAAAGTAAACCTCTAGTTGATCATGTCGAGGAGCCTTCAAGAGGATTGAGCTTGTTACTCTGCCCTTGCGTGTACGTTTGATCTGCGACTATCCCCCCAAGTAAAATTGTTGTATTTAGTAAACTTAGTGACTATAATCCTAGGGCTCTACCTAAGGTGATGGCAGAGGGAAGGTCCTGCTATACCTGGAACAGATGTTGGATAGACTCACTTGGACTTTTTGGAGGATAATCTTTGCTCGAGATGGTTTATAGCAGAATTACTTTCACCAAACTATTTCATTAAGCAAGTTGTTAGGGTAATTAGTTCCAAACACTCATTTCTATAAAACTTTTCACCTTGATCTCTACAATGCTAGATTTTATCACCGACTAGTAATTATTTATCTCTGTGAAGAGTATGTTTGTATGATTTGAACTCCTAGATTTTTAGCGTGTGTTACTATCTATGTTGTTTTTTACTTTTTAGAGACTTTAGGTGTAATTTAGCATATTGGGTAATTGATCAATTGAAAAAATTTCATTGGGGTGGAACTACCAAGACAATCAAGTAGGATACTCGGGGATCCCCCTGAGTATACACTGAGTCAGTTAGAAAAGATTAAAGCAAAAAATCTAAATCATCAAAATTTGGAACTGCAGCAGAAACTGAAACTTCTACTATTATAGATTTTGATGTAAGAGGAAGTGAAGTTAATCAACTAATAAAATCTACTATTTTAGGGCTTCAAGTAACAGAAATTGAATTTAATCAAACTCATAATTTAACATCACACTCACCAGCAACTAATCTACAAATTACTGAACTCATTCAAACTGAATCAGATACTGGAGAATTTTCGGATACAAACCCCATTTATGAACCAGATATTGATGAACCTGAGTCTGATATTTCCGAGCCTGAAATTCATACATCCGCTACACATATATTATGAATCCTCCACTTTCACCGCGTGTGAAACTCATTATTATTGATAGTCTCCCTCCTGGTCTCATTTCCATTGAATAACTTGTTTCAGACGAAGAGGAAGAACCATTAGTTTCTACTAGTGAACCTGCAAATATCTCAGAACTTTTGTTTCAATCCCTTCACCCTGACCCTTGGTATTTCACACCCTTGAAATTTTTAGGACAAGGATTTATGCGATTCACGACTCCTTATTTTATCGTACCAGGTTTTGACTAGTCTACAATGACTGCTAGAAGTACCGCATCAGATATATCCATGTTTTCTACTTCTCTGAAGTCAACAGTATATGGTGGTTTTCTACCACCTGGATATCACTCTCTCGTATGAGCTTATTCAGGAGCTTCTTCCTCAAACTCATGTTCAAACATGTAAACTAGTGTAATTAACCCTACCAATGAAGGTTTGACATCTGAACAATATATTAATATGATTTCCAGTAATGTTGGTAACCCACAAGCTAACCCAACAGGTGGTTATTATCCACCTGGGGGGAAACCGTCATATCCTCTGCCTGGAGGACAACCTTTGGTGGACCTTACCTTGTAGCTGGGGGGAAACCCCCTACCAGAAGTTACTTTAATTATGCTCAAATGCCTCAAATCGGTTTTGGTCAGACTGTTATGCATCAACCCGTCATTGGAATGCCTTACCTTGGATTGAATACAATTTGGAACCCTTCATTAAATCGACATTCAATTCTCGTTGTTTCTCAAGTTCCTTTGTATCAACCTGGCCAACCTCTTGGACAACCTATACAACAAATTCCTTTTCAAGCCCAGCCAACCATCCAATATAATCCATTGACACCTATCCAGCAATTGCTTCAGCAACCTGTCTTGAGTACTCATCAAAACTTGGTGCAGTCTACCATGCCAACAATTGTTCATAACCCAAGTTCAAGTTCACCTCAAACTCCCATTCCAGTAGTATCGCAGGTAACTATCCCACTTACATCATAGGTTACTATGAAACCCCTTGTTCAATCTTTACCTCAAGTATATGGTGTTCAATCCATTCCTACAATTCTGTTAGCGCCTCAAATACAGTTGTACAACCTAGCATCCCATATATGCACGTACTGTTTCAAGGGCTACCTTTCCAAGGTTTACCCCAGAGTCAGTTTGTTCAGGGTCCACTTTTTCAAACTCAATTTCTCCAAGGTCAACCCTTATAAAGTCAACCCTTTCAAGGAAAGTTCGTTCAAGGTCAAATGGGTCAGAGTCTCCCCTTTCAAAATCAACCATACCTAGGTCATACGTTTCAACAACCTATTCAATCGCAATACGATATGGCTCATCCTCGATACCCAGGAGGTATGCAGATTCCAACTACTCAGGCTATCCCAAGATATCCTAGATACCCTCCTCCTAGTATGGGACTTGTCCCTCAGGGTTATCAATATCCATTGTAAGACCCTAACCGCCAATTTCCCTTCATTCCAACTTTGGATTTGCCTCACCTTTCTCAGTTAACTAATGATCTGCTTCTTTATTTACCATTATGACCATCTATTCCTACTAAGTTGCCTAGTGATATTCTTAAGTTCAAAGGTAAGTCAGGTGAAGATCCATCCAACCATGTTATGACCTATCATCTTTGGTGCGCATTCAACTCATTAAACGACGATTCTATTAGATTACGACTTTTTCAATGAACCTTCATTGGTTCGGCAGCCAAATGGTATGTAGAATTGTCATGTGCTTCCTTAAACACATCTAATTCCCTTTCTACAACCTTTTTGACCCATTTTCAATTGCTCGTTTGGTATGATAATGAAACTAAACTTTTAACTTCTTCGAAGCAGTCAACGTCAACCCATATCTTAGATCACATTCACGAATGGAGACAAAGACATTGCCTAGTTAAAGTTTACATTCCAAACCATATTTTGGCTTAATGGTTCATAAAATCTCTTTTACCGGTAATAACTGAAGATGTGGCCAAGGGGGGTGTTGTAACTGAAGAGAAGGTAATTGTGTGTGCTCAATACATTAATCTTGTTTATACTCAGTCTGGTACTTTGTATGAAAAGATCTCAGATTTTCCTTGATCTACCCCAAATAATCTAGCTCTTCCAGAGTCACATGTCGCAGATGGCATGACTGGTTTTGTGAGTCAAAAATCTAAGAACAAAAAGAAAAATTCTAAGAAACTTTAGATTTCAACTCTATTTGATTCAACAGAATAAGATCCTTCTCCTGAAGTTACTTCGAAAATTAACGTCGTAGAGTCATCTACTAGAAAGGGTAAGCAATCCGGAAATAAGAAAAAGGAAAAAAGGAAAAACTAAACAAGATAATTGTTCTAAGGAGAAATCAAACAGGAACTAACCTTCTGATGAAAAGAGGAAACCTTGGTATCCTTGCTTAATTTGTGAGGAAGATCATTACACTAAGGAGTACCCACATCAGGCCGAAGTTTCCAAATTCATAAAAAATTCATCCACACCCGTTGTTTTGAAGGATCCTTTTCCTCCATAAGAGAGTAAAATGGTTTCTCATGACCAATCCTCCTCATCCGCATCGATAGGTATCATGAAGATGTCTTCTATATTTATGGTAGCAATGAGATCTAAAGATCCAAAGGTTACACGTCAAAGAGTCATGTTGAAGATGGAGATGACTCCAGTTCACCTGGTCAAACTTCCGCATCTACTCCTCCTTCTTCTGAACCATTACATATTGAAAACCAAACCCTGATATGATAATTAGTTCGCCTCCTAAGGGTATGCTTTGTAAGTCAGCCTTTAATCATCATGCGAGGGTTGCCCAAAACTATAACATCATCGAAGATCTGGCTATGTCACCTTCGGCCATGTCTGCCCTTACAGTGCTGCAAACTTGCCCAACACAAAGGAAATTATCACTATCAGCCATAGGAGCAGTAGATCATCAAGGCTCCCATTTGATTTTTTTCGATCTCGAGAATCATGTCCCACATCTCCCACACCAACTGGCTTTTCAAATACTAGAACTTGACGATTTTTTCAAATAGTGATTGACGAAGGCGCATTGACATGTATCATGTCCATTACCTGTTGGAAAGCCTTGGGTTCTCCAACAATCAATCAATCTCGCATGACTTTGAAAGCCTTCGATGGAAGAGGTTTTCATTCGTATGGACTTTTAAATGATTTGTCAATCAAATTAGAGGGAAAAACGGTTGCAATAGACATTGAGGTTGTTGATTCTCAACTTGACTATAACCTTTTGCTTGGTTGGAGCTAGACTTATGCCATGGCAGAAAAAGTCTTGTCATATTTAGGATGATTATGTTTCTTCACAAAGGAAGAATTATGAAAGTAAACCAATTATCCTACTATACCTCAGACCCTAATTCCACTAGTAGTATCCCATTTGTTGGAAAATCAACCACTCCATATGAGGAAGTTGGTGTTGGCCTGCTCAAAGGCTCATATTTGATGGGAACATTCGCATTACCTCCATCCATTTTCCTTCATAATGAAGCACTGGATTAACATGATTACATCAAGTACTTTTAAATCGAAAGATCTGTGGAAAGTATCTATAGAATCCGAAATGATCTTATATGGCAATGAAATTCCTCATAGCCCTTTTGAGTTAGCCTATGAAGCAATTGAGTCTTTTTCCAGCCCATCAACATCTGATAATGATCGAATGAATACGATTATTGACGAATATTCTTATTTTTCACTCTTGCAACCAACCTCTATGCCTAATCCTTTTAACACATATTTTTTAACTAATGAAGGGATTATGGAAGTCATGACCTTACACGAAATGCCATGGACTGATACTCATCATCATTCAACTTTCTTGCCATCCTTTGACACAATTGAGAATAATTTCTCATCTATGTTTTCATCTGAGACCCTTGTTGACCCTTAATGTCCAATATCTACCCTTTCTTCCAGTTCTGAACATAATTTAGCGAACATATCGACAACAATACCTATAGATATCTCAGTGAAACTCAGGATAACTGAAAATATTCATATAGGAGCTTCTTGTTCCTTAGAAGAGATCTAAACTTACAAAGCCTTATTTCAGGAATTCTACGACATTTTTCCCTGGTCCTACGAAGAGATGCCAGGAATCAACCCTAGAATTGTTGTACATGAAATAAAAACTTATCTGGATGTTAAGCCAATTAGATAATGATTATGTCCTATACACCTGCGAAAAGCTACCGCTATCAAAATTGAGGTTGAAAAATTGTTGAAAGCAAGATTCATCTACCATATTCCTTTAACCAATTGGGTATCAAATATTGTGCCCATTAATAAAAAGAAAGGAACTATCCGAGTGTGCATTGATTACTAAGATATCAATAAATCTTGTCCCAAGGACAATTATCCATCTCCGTATATCGACCAAATTGTCGATGACTGTGCCGGGAATGAAATTTTTTCCTTCATGGATGGATTTTCTAGCTACAATTAGATAAACATAATCTCTGCTGATCAATATAAAACCACATTTATATGTCCATGGGAAACTTTTTCTTACCGTAAAATACCATTTGGCCTAAAAAATGTTGGCGCGAATTTTCAACGAGCAATGTCTTATGCATTCCACAATATCAAGCATATCGTTCATCCTTATTTAGATGGCTTACCATCTCATTCAATGAAATGGAAGGATCACCCATTTCCCTTAAAAGAAATTTCATTAGGTGCAGACACTACAATATTCGCTTGAATCCACACAAATGTGCTTTTTGTGTACAATCAGGTCGGCTTCTAGGTTTTGTCGTTTAAAAAGAAGGCATTCGTGTTGACCCCCTCAAGGTAGAGGCAATTCTGAATTTGCTTGCTCCTTCTAGCCTTACTCAACTCTAAAGTTTGCAAGGGAAGGAAAACTTTTTTCATAGATTCATCCACAATTATGTTGAACTAACCCAGGGTTTTACTCAACTGTTGAAAAAGAGAATTCCATTTTTCTGGGATGAGCTTGTTGATAAATATTTTGATGCATTAAAGCATGCACTAACTAATGCGTCGTTACTGCATCCACCTGATTATCATCGAGACTACTTTCTGTACTTAGTTGCATCCGATGCCACCATTGGCATGGTGTCAGTCCAAGAGGATGATTCTAGAAGCGAACATGTGATTTACTATTTGAGTAGGAGTCTCACTAAAACTTAGATTAAATATGCACAGGTGAAGAAGTTAGCCTTGGCAGTTGTGAAAGATGTTCAACGATTTTGTCACTATATACTTCTCTGAAAAACAACTGTAATTTCATATTGTAACCCCATGATGTACATTCTCTTGAAACAATTGCTAGGGGGAAATACCTGAAGTGGATAGTTATTTTACAAGAGTTTGATTAGGAATTTGAAAAATCCAAATCAAAGAAATCCTTGATTTTTGTCGAACTACTGTGTGACTTTCCCCATAATGATATGGAAATTGTAGCCAAAGATTCTTTTGCTGAAGAATCTCTCTTTCTTATTAGTACATTAGATCCATGGTATGGAGACTCCAAACACAAAATTTTAGGCCTGAGTTATCCAAACTTGATCATCAGCAAATTCGATACCAATCCCAACAATACAATATTGTTGGTGACACTCTTTACCGTCATGGTACCGATTCTGTATTCCAACATTGTTTAACTTTTCAAGAAGCTGAAAAGACTTTAAATGACTGCCACTCTCAAGTGTGTGGCGGTCACATGTTTGGGTATGCTACTGCCTAAAAGATATTACGTCCTGGCTATTGTTGGTCATCAATGTTTAAAGACTGCATCACTATAGTCCACAAATTCCATAATTTCCAAATCTATGATCGCAAAATGCAAGCACCCCTAGCTCCTCTTCACCCTATCATTGTTATCGGTCCTTTTTCCAAATGGGGCATCGACTTCGTCACATGCAACCCTCACTCGGCTAGGGGGCATGGATACATTATCCTTGCAGTCAATTACTTTACAAAATGGGTCGAGGTGATGCCTACATATAGAGACGATGGTGAAACTGCAGCCATTTTCATTTTCAATCATGTGATTGCTAGGTTCGGTGTCCCACAAGCTATTGTTACAGACCATGGTAGTTATTTTTGTAACTTTATGATCGTCGAAATATCCACACAACTTAGCCTTCGCCATGATATCTCTACTCTGTATTATCGACAAGCTAATGGTCAGGTTGAAGATGTCAATAATTTTTAACCAATATGATTAAATAGATAGTTGGTATGCATAAAGGAAATTGGCATTCTATGCTTTTTTCATCACTGTGGGCTTACCGTACTACTATAAAAACATTGATCATTTTACTCCTTTCCAACTTGTTTATGGCTTGGAAGCAATATTACCTATTGAACGTGAAATCCCATCCCTCAAACTAGCTATCGAAGTATTACCTGCTACCTTTGTGGACAAAGAACGCTTTGTACATCTAGCTCATTTAGATGAAAACCACCATAACTCTTATTGGCTAGCGAAGCTCACCAGAAACATGTCAAATCCCACTATGATCAAAACGTTAATCCTCGTTCATATTCAGAAGGTGACCTAGTCTTGGATTATGATTAAGCTCATGACAAATTAGGTGCAGGGAAATTCATACCCATGTGGCATGGCCCTTACATCATAAAATGTATATTAGCTAGTTGATTATGATGGTATTCCTTTGGGAAAGCCCAGAAATTGTCTTTACCTAAAGAAATATTTTGCATAAAAAATTTGGTGAAGATTTGTACATTATTTACCATTTTTTAGGTATGTGTGATAGTTAATGATTTTACATTTTTCTGCTACTTCTCCTACTTATCTTGTTTTTACATTTGATTTGAATATGTTGATGTCCTCTCATACTTGCATTGGCTTTGCTAATGGTGCTAGTCATAGTACTCAGAATTTATCTTCCGCAGCTTGGGTTATCTTTTCACCCTGTGATGAGCTAGTTTCTATTCATGGAATATGCCTCGGACAAACAATGAACAATATAGCAGAATAAAGCGTAGTCATTGAGCTATTAGCTGATGCCATCACATTTGGTACCCAATGTTTGATCATTTGGTTAGATTCGCATCTCATGGTATTACATTTAAATGGTGTCTATACAGTAAGGAGTCCAACCATGTTAAGAGTATTTTTACAAGTCCGTCTCTTGGAAAGGCAATTTGATTACATCGAATATCAACATATTCCGAGATATTTAAACACCTTAACATATGCATTGGTGAATCATGTCTTAAATAGACATTTACAACATTTGTAATTTAAAACAATATTCATTCATACATTGATTGAGATAAACATAAGTAAAAAGTAGTAGGTTTTTCATTAAAATAGAGTTTGGGTGTGTCTACAAAATATGTCATCCTAGGACACAAGGTCACATGGCCTTTCATTTTCCGAATATGATGACACCAAAAAGTCAAAAATGGTCCTAGAAACTAGAAGAGCTAGGCATGATAATGCTCATGATAACAAACGATAGCACAAGAAATTCGATGCAACAAACATCTGAGAGGCCTTGGAACCCCAACTACATGTGTCTGATAGGTGCGTGGAATGTCATTGGTCCCAGTCTTAGATGTTGGAAGTCAACCTCTCAAGGTTATGCTCCAACTTTGTCAAGATATCCTATGCCTTTGGGTTCACTGACGCAGCTACTATAGGCTTCTCACCTCATCTATCGTATCGTCTCAGCCCAGTTGGTCGGGTTGGACCTACATCTACACACGAATTTTGGATAATTAGCCTTTGAAGACAAAAAACACATAAAAATTTAAAATTTTGAAAATATGTCAAAATGAGAGATTCTTACCTAGATCACCCCACTGAGTTCCGACTAGAAGTGGGATATCAAGATCACCTATGTAATATATCCCAGCATATGGAAATTCCTCAATTGAAACAATCTGCTAGCCTAACCAATCAAAAAACTTTGTCTTATACCTCACTATAGAACCATCATGTCCATGGCGTGCCATTAGTGCAACCCACCTCATCATGCATGGATCCCTCAAAACCCCCTCATTTGCCAAAATATGTTGTGGTCGGAGAACAAGAACCCTCTCTAGGGAAAAAGAAACAAGAATGGCACCATAACTGAAATTCTTCAGTTTTCCATTCTTACACCTAGTCAACTGGCCATTCATGTTCACCCCCACTGCCTCGCACCAATTGTATACTGTGGATTCCCAACATTCCACAACCATCTACATCTGTGCCCGTGTGGCTAGATGAAGGGTAGCACTGCCACAAATTTTGAAAATAGTGAAAGCAATGGTTCTTAAGGGTAAAATTTTGATGAATTGAATGTCAATTCTTCCATCCTTGGGTGGTGCACCCATGCAAAAGCGTTGTAGGTTATCCATCAGTAGTATCTCCCCCTGACCTCAATCTGAATAGTGAAAGATCGGCTCCCCGATGAGACAAGCTAGTCAGGAAATAATATCATCAGTGTCAATGGTAAGGTGATAATCAACGATCACAAAAGACTGTTCCTAGACATTCCAGGTCCTTACCAACCACGTCATCAGATCTACTTGAGCTTTCATCCTAGGGATAAGCTAGTATTTCAAGAGACCACAAATCCTGAGAGCCTACAAGGTGGCCAGATATGCCAAAGTTGCCAAATCATTGGCTTCATGATCTCTTTCCCTCCACTCCATTTTTGAGCAATCAAATGACCTGCAATGGCCATTTTAAATCAGTTAGAAACATTTTTAAAACTCATATCATATTTTTTATGGTTGAAAATTTATTTAAAAATAATCCCCTGGCACCTGCGCGGCCACCCTTTTAGGGACAAGGCATAGATGCGCGGATTTTCCCCGCAACATTTCACGTAGGCCATGATTTTCAATGTGGAAACTTTTATCAGCCTACATGGGCCCAATTGAAAAAACCCACGCAGGGCTGAGGGTGCATTTTTGAACAAATTTTTGCTCCAAAAGATAAAATGAAAGGTAAAAATGGAAATCTAAACAGATAAAAAGCTAATTTATGGAGAGATCTTCTACCTGGAAGAAACGGTGTGCGATTTTATCCACCGGTTGGCTCAGAATCAATCTTGGAAGTTTGATGGTAAAAACCCCTCTCTCTGCTTTGAACTCGTGAAAATGCAAATGGTAAAAATAAATTACTTTTTCCCACTTTTATAAGTTTCTTGGAGCTTAAAAAATATTGTTTTTATGTTTTGATCCTTTTTTAGAGGAAAAATGCCCCATTTTGAGCAGTTATGACAAGTTATTGAGTTTAAATGTGCAGGATCATTTACGGAGTCAAGATGAATCATTTTTGACATTTTAGCAGACTTTTATCACTTTTAATGCTCTTAAAAAATTAGGAAACAAGAAAAACATGGAGTCTTCTTTTAAACCCTTTTCAAACTCTTTCAAAACAAAAATATTGTCGAGTACTTGCTTGTTTGAACTCGTAAAAGTAAATGAACACCCGTCCACTCAGTATAAGTTTACCCCTTCTACAGACTAAGCTAGGACTCTTTACGAAAATGGTATATGTTGACCAAACATGGTCAATAGAGTTCTCTCTTGTATTATTTTATCAGACCTGAGAGACTAAACTGACGAAAAAGAACGTGATGGAGTCTACTTATGTTTTTCTTCCAACTCTCTAAAAATGAAAAACGTTGAGCTTTACTTTTTCTGGGCTCTTTAAAATTTTACGGTAAAAGAACTGAATTAGTTTCCTTTTTGTGTCTTTTTCAAACTCTTAAAATAAAATGACACATAGTTACCCATTTACTGGACTCGTAAAAAATTAAACAGTATCAGACTCATTAAGCATAATGAGACCGAACCGTTCCTTCTTAGGGTTCGTTAAAAATACTTTGATGGACTCATCCGAAGGATGAGCTTACAGTCCAAGCATATGTTATCCTCCTCAGGCTTGTAAAAAATAAATAGGTACTTGCCATTAATGGTGGGGGGAAACTAGGAAAGTGTCCATTTTACGTTATTAGTTTTAAAAGGTAGCATGTTGTTTTTGAACATGGCACTCCGTCACATTCATGTCCGGGTTGGGAAATCCATTTGCCTTACAGTTAATCAAACCTCATTGAAAGTCTTCATGGTTTTGTGTATTATCGTTAATTCCAATGATGCCAAGTCATTTTCATGTCGTTATGTGCTCAAGAGAATTTCAACCTCAGTTCAAAACCATTTGCAAGTTATATGCCTTCATTCGCATCAACCATCCTTGAGTCAATCCTTGCAAACTATTTTCAAAACTTGATATCATGTTTCGTGTCATAGGCTTTCCTATGACGAATCACCTCCTATCGACTTCAACTCATTATCTAGGAAGTTGATTTAGAAACCTTCAAAATCTTGAAGCCTGCATGCCTTAATGACAAGTTTCTCACTTTTGAATACAAGTTCTCATCATTTTCCTTTGATCAAATGATTTTATGAGTGTTTGAATTTAGATCACTTATTCACATTTCATAGATTGTATTGGGAGTACCTTGAGAACCATTTTCATTATTGGTGGTTTCTCTCGTGCTTGTTAATAGTTCACATCATTGACCGATAATCAAGTGGTTTCTTCCATGTTCAACTTCGAGACATTCACTCACATGGTTAGAATCACACTTTGGATCGAGAGATGGAGATCAAAACCCTAGATCTACTTTCATCAATCTAGGTTGCGAGGAAATTTTATATTCATGATTATAAAGACAGATGGCTACATCCACGTGTGTCTACCATCCGTATGATCTTAGTTTTTCCATGCTTGTTCATTGAGTTCACTTTACTCTGAGTATGGGAATGCCAACCTCAAAGATTTTTTTTTTTATATATATTTGCATTGTGTTCCTTGAATGTTCCTTGCAGGTTTCTGACCATTGCCTCTGATCCAATACTTGGAATGATAAAGCGCTTCAATCTTTTAAACTTGCTTTTACAGACTTCACACTTTAGGGGGGAATCTTTTATATGTCAATTTTTCACCATGACACTTGATCAATTTATGGACATTTTTACCATCCATGAACATGTTTGAACCAACTCCTTAGAAGTCCAACAACCCAAAATATTTTTAATTACATGACAAATCTGAGAAAAATAGTTCTCACATCTTGTTAAGTTTCACCTGCACCATTTTCTCTAGAGTTTCCTGCACATGCACTAAAATTGACTCTGATAAAAAAAAAAAAGGTGTGCTCTGTCTGTTACTATAAACCCGCGTAGGTGAATTCTAGAAAGTAAAAATAAAAAGTACATTCTAGAAACATAGTTGGTCAAATATTTCCTAACTGAAAGCTTCCAGGTGATTACTATTCGAACTATAACCCTGAGAAGATGCATCTCCATCCCTTTTCTCATGGGAACCTAATCCCTCAATGAAGGAGTCTCGTCCTGCTCTTATGGATCTGAAACTTCCTCCTCTTGCCCTATAAAATGTCAAGAGGGTAGAGGGATTGAGGGGGTCAGAATTCAGAGAAAGCACACTTATGTTGTTGGTTTTATATTAGAAATATTTTCATATAAGGAGGAGATTGAAGGCATTTGGGAGGGACATCACGACATCAAGGCGAAGGTTGTAAGTCTCCTCTTAATTTTTGATTAATACAAATGAACACTTTTTCCCATTGATTTGTCTTATTGGAATGATGAATGGTTTACAATTGTTTATAATGTTTATTAAGGCAAATTCAATCCCTAATTTCCTTGATCACTAGGCTAAGTTGTTTGGATTATTATATCATATGTGCTTTTGATCCTTTTATGGTCTATGTTTGTAGGTCTTATCAAGCATTGAAGAACTGCATCAAGTCACAACAAGGGATCTTCATCAAGCATTTCATGAAATAGGTAAGAGGCTCATCCATTAGTTATACCTCTTATAATTCGAACAAGTTCAACTTAGGGAAAGAGTCAGTTCAATTGTTTTTCTTGTTTCTAGTTTCCATTTAGGATCTAGGGAGATCGCTCTTGTCTGCAAGAGGGATTATCTAGTGTAACAGCATGCCAATTTGATGAACAAAATTTGACATCGCATGTGTTCAGGAAAAAAATCACAATGCATTGTGACGAACAAAACTCAATATTTCAATATGACAAAAAAAAAAAAAAAATTAACTTCACAATATGACAAACAAAAATCCACTTCATAATGTGACAAACAAAATATCAACATCACAATATGACAAATTGAAATTAGCATCACAATGTGGTGAAACTAGCGTCACTGTGATAAAGACAAAATAATATTACAATGACATAGGGGAGCTCTGCAGTTTTGGGCCGCATGGTGTCTTTATTATGCAAGGGTTTCTCCATAGACTCAATCTTGGGTCTATGTTTCCATAGTGTCAACCTTAGGTTCTTTTTCCAGATTGTCATCTTTAGTATATGTCATTGCACCATCATGCTTGAGGTGGTATCCAAGTGGATCTCCACTCATGTGGATGGAAATCCATGATATGTGACATTTAGTTTCCCACGGTAAGCAAGTTTTTGATCCTCTCACTCTTTATTTCTCACACTTGATATTTGAGATCTTTCAAGTGCCTCGATAGAGGAAGAGAAATTGGACTTTGGCCCGAATAGTCTACATCTCATTTCCATATTCATATCAAAATAGGAAATCAATACAAATGCCTCTGATCCGTTGATCCCTCTTTGTGATCTAGAATCTGATTCATCACCTTTTCATTGGAAAGGAAATTTCCCTGCCTTAGATGTTAATCCCATTTTTCTAGAAGGTTTATAGAAAACGACTGCTCCTTGAATGGAGTCTGTTCGTGTGGTGCATGTTCTATTCTCCATTCCAAACAAGCCCTAAAACCTCACCGTGAGAAGTGAAAAATGGTCATTGGTGATGACATTCGTCTCTCGAGCATCCACATTCTTCAAGAGAGGGCTTTGGTGTATTATTTTAAAGATAATAGGGTTATTCCACCATATCTCTAGCATTGATTATAGTCGAAAATGGTGTCATTATTGGGTTCCACTCCTAAATTCCATGTAATTAATCATTGTTGGTTTTGCGTGATCTTATCTTCTACATGGGAGGTTAATATTATTTTGTCTAGGGATTAGTCTTGGAGGTTTTGTAGTCTCTCAATTTAAAGGTGGCACTTTGATTTTGACGTGACCCTTTAGTCGATGAGAACACAAAATGTATGGGATTTTCTACTTGGAATTCTATTTTCTTTTGGAATCCTTTGATTCTGTGAAAAATTGGAAATCACATTGTTCAGTTCATGAAAGTTGAAGAGGATTGTTTCTTAAAGCAATACAAAAGATTCACATGGGTGCAAGTGGTGGTTAATATGAAGGAATGTTTTCTCAAGGACATTGATTTATGCTATCATGGGAGAACTTGGATTCAACAAATTGATTATTGGAAACTATCCTTCAGGTGTTATGTCGGCCATGAAGTAGGTGATTTAGTCGATTCCTGTGTATATAATGTCAATAAAACAAAACCTCTAAGGACGAAGTGGGTTAATAAATCCCATGTTCCTAACACGCATATTTCTCTTGAAAATCAATGGAATTCGATGGAACAAAATGACACATTTGTTGCTCTAGTAGTTGAGATGTCGCCAACAGAGGAACATAATACCAATTCCCATATGGAGGTTTTGGGTAAGCATTTTCTAAGATATCTTATCCCTCCTACTTCAGAAATTAAAAATAATCTGGGGCATCATAAGGAAAACAATTTGGGCTTTGAAGAGGATTCAAAGATTTGTTTGGTAGCTTCAAAGTATCCTCCAACTATGACAATGGGTTCTTCGTCTAGATTTCCCATCATTCAGTTAAATCTAAAAGTCCCTCCACCTTTGGTCAGCTACTTTAATTTGCCAACCCCTTCTTCATGTACTTCCATGTGAGCCTTTGTTTCTATTCCTCCCAAGAATTTTTCGTTTATGTCCTAATCGAACTCTTCCCATGATAAAAATTTATCTTATCCCCTTCAATGGTGCATGGTTTGTAATGATGATGCTCCAATCTATAGAGGATTAGCCTTAGACTCTCCCTCCATTGGTCACGTCCGCAGGAAATGTAACTAGTTTAAATCTCAAAGTACGACTAAATAGGAATAAGGATATAGAGAAAGGAAATCATACCACGATTGATAAGGAACTTAGAGATAAAGCCTCCCTACGGGACTATAAGTGAATATTTTGTCATTAAATCTGAGGATGATGAAAGGCACTCCCAAAATATTTTTCCTCAAAAGGATTATTCATGAAAACAATCCCAATCTCATATTTATTTAAGAAACAATGATTAATGGTGATAAAGCTAAGGAATTTATGGCTCCATGGCTTCATAATTGGTCTTTTATGGCTACCAATTCCCTCGGACAATCTGGGGTTTTAGTCACAACTTGGAAATCTTCTTTCAATCTTCACTCATCATCAATTATATCAAGATACATTTGCATGGAAATGGAGGTTCTCAAATTAAGTCTCAATATTCACATTGTGAATTTTTACAACCCTTACGTGTGGGGAAAGGCAGCCAAAAGATATCCATTGGAAGAATGCTTCTCTCATTTTATTAGCTCTTCTAATCTCATTGATGTGGAAACTATCTCTCACTCCTAAATGGAGGAATTCTAGGTCCAATGAGGAAGCGACAACCAAAACAATTGATCAATTTCTTATTTCCATTTTTTTCTTCTCCACTAACATCAAAATGAAAACTCGGGTTGAAGATGGCGGTATTTCAAATCATTGTCTAATGCTCCTGGAAATGGCTAAATTCAATTTGAAAACCCCCATTCCTTCTCATTTCAACCATACATGGCTCAAATAAGAGGAATATATTAAAATGATCGAAACATCATGGGTTCCACTTAGCTCAAATTGCCATAGTACCTTTATGTATCAAATGTTAGAAAACCTAAAGATGGTAAAAAATAAATCTAGAATTTGGGATAAGGAGTATCAAGAAAAGGTGCAGATAAAACTGAAGGATCTATAACATAAGGTTCATGACCTACACTCCTTGATGATGCAAGTTTGTTCTCTGATGCAATCACTGAAATCTGCATAACATGGAATGCGAGAAAGGGAGCCCCTCACAAAGGAATAGGAAGCATGGCAATTAAGAATTCAAGCTATATGGATTAAGGAGGGGGATAACAAAAACAAGTTCTTTCATATTTTTTCCAACATGAGGAAAAACATGAATACAATCTAGTCCATCAAGGATCAATGATGGAACATCCTTTACATCCTTTCAAGATATTGCGAAGTTAGGATCCCATCATTTCAAGTGTATTTTTACATACCTGAAGGTTGTCCCATTCATGATTTTTTAGAATCTTTGTCCCTATTTCCTCAAACTATATCAAATCAAATGAATGATTCATTATCTCCCAAAGTTTTGGAGGGCCAGCTCTTGGAAGTTATCTCCTATAGGCAAAGACGTAAGTGCCCTAGTCCAAATGAATTATGATGAAGCTTCTTCAATTTCATTAAGGAAAATCTTATTAAGGTTGTTAGGGAATTGCAGGCCACGAGAAGCCTTGCCATCTCAAAACTCAACTTTCATTGCATTGATCCCGAAAGTTCAAAATGTTGAATCTTTTGATGACTTTCTCCCTATACCCTATTGCAATTTGATAAAAAAATTAATTTAAAAAAATCTACCAAATTGAAACCTGTGCTTAGCAAGATGATATCAAAAAAGAAATTTATATTTCTTTAGAACAAGCAAATACAAGACACAAACTCACTTCCCTAGGAAACTCTTCATTCCATGAAGACGAAGAATATAAGTGTTTCTTCCATCAATATAGACCTCTCTAAAGCATACAATAAGGAAAATTAGATGTTCATAAGGCTTGTACTAATCGATCTTAGCATGAACCTCAATATGATTAACTAGATTATGGGTTGCATCTAGTCGGCTAGCTATGTTGTCCTCATAAATGGGTGTTCATACTTCACTTTTAGTGCATCTCGAGGGCTGAGGAAAGGTTTCCCTTTATTCCCACTCCTCTTTCTATTAGTTGCTAAATCTTAGCAAACTCATGCATGATGCCATAATTAAAGAAGAATTAAAAGGAGTGAACATATCTTGATTTGTATCCATCTTGTTATCACTTAAGAAATCAAATGCCAAAATTTCTCATACTAGCTTGATGACAAAGGTCAATGTTAGTCTAAGTTGATTTCGTTTTTCTTTAAAGTCTGAGACTTAGGAGGTCATGAGTCAATGTGTATTCTTATCTAACACTGGTTACCCTCATTCACCACCCATCTCATAGTCATGTGTTACTTTGTTATCTATCACAAAGCCTTTTAGGTAATTGCCTAGCGCATGTAACCTTTCTAAAGTGTTTTCGCAGCGCATTTAATTTTTTTACCAGTTTCGCAACGCAAAAGATCATTAGGTGTTTTTGAAGTGCTATTAGGTGATTTCGCAGCGCATCATTCAAAATTTAAACTAACCGCGCTGCAAAATCAGGGATTCGTGCATTTCGCAGCGAATCTTTCCCAAATGTCAAATCCGTTAGGTAAATCTGTGGTTGTGTCATCCTTTGTCAGTTCATGTACTCCACTTATCACGTCCCACCACCCATATCCATTATCACCACCATTAGATTCGATGATACACACGGATTACAATTTCCAAGAAAAGCCACCTATGTACAAGTTTTAATGATGATTGTAAGCCTTGCATGAATAACAAATCTGCAAGATTGCAATTTGAAAAAACTATAATCGACAAGATTTCAATTTAAATAACATTGTAATCAAGAGGCAGCAAATCAGGCGAGGTAGTAAATCAGGCGAGGCAAATTTTCAAAAGAGGCTGAGTTTACAGTTTGAACAGAGCTAACATTCCTTGCTTACAGGTCATTAAGATGTCATGGAGGGATCAGTAGAGAAGAAAGAACACAGATTAGGCAAATGTTTGAGAAACGAGCCTGAAGGTTTGGATATAACATTGAAGAACAAAGATGTGGAGAAGGCATTTAAAAAAGTCGGATGTTGGAATTTTTGCAGGAAGTTACAAGGAGGTCATGCACAGGTGACTAAAGAATTTGCACTAAATTTTACAGGATTAAACTCAAAGGTGGCTATGATGGAATTGCAGGTCTCACCAGATATGATATCCACAGTGACAGAGATTCCACGAGGGCAAGAAAATTGGTTCAAGAATTTCAAATTTGACATGAATCCATGCAAAGAGTTTTTGAAGAAGGAATTTGTTAATTCGGATTTGAGTAAGTATGTTCCTAGGAGCTATGTCAAAGAGTCCTATGCACATTTACTCACCTATATACAGAAATACCTGACTTGTGAAGGAAGATATAACAAGGTGTATTCGTACCATTTCAAACTCCTTTTGCATTTTACAGGGAAGGCTTCTATTGATCTACCTTTTTATTTATTCCGCAGTTTGAGTAAAATGTGTGACAAGGTGCAATTGAGAAAAGAGGCTTGTGAAACTTCTTCGTTTCACCATGGCTTGATTAAATTACTTGTTTTGCATGAACTTCAAAACGTAGGCAAAGACTGGAATACATTTATATTTATGGTTGGTTTCAAAAGCCAGATCGATCTGAGCCCTCTAGCTGCAAAAGATCTTACAACAGCAGGTCTTCAAACAGAAACAAGAGCCAAGAGGTTTTCAAAATTAAAGGCAAGGAAACAAGTTAGAGAGTCTGTAAAGCCACTGACCATTCAAGATACACCTCAGCAGTCAATTAAAGAAAAAGCTCAGGTCAAAGAGACTGCACATGAATCAAGCACAGTTGAAGTAGTTCAAATAAGAAGAACGAGGAGTCAGATGGCTAAAGAAAAGGGTAAGTCAGTAGCTATTGAAGAAAGTCCTGTTTCGAAGGGAAATTTAAATGATTTATTGCAGGCAATTGACTTTGAAGAGTCCCCACTAGTTCAAGATGATTTGATGCAGTCAGGAAAAGAGAAGACAAAGAAAGCTAAAGCCTCAAAGAAACTTAAGTTTGATGAGCAAGTTGAACAATTTGTTTTCAAGCCCAGGAGACCCATAACAAGGAAATTTAAGCAAGTATAGGAGGTACCACCAAGGACAGATGAAACAGGGGAAGAGATACAGCCTCGTGAAAGAAAGGACAAAGGCAAAACAGCTGCCACTCATAAAGAAGATAGTATGGAGGATTTGAAAAGGAGATTGGAATCTACCAACCTTGAGATTGCCAGACTAAGGAAAGCTGCCAGGAAACATGCCATACAACAAGCTAATTATTACAGAATGAAGACCTTATGGGAAGACAAAACAACTTGAGAGGTAGTTGACAGTAATACTCAATTCCATACCTGGACAGTACCGACAATTAAAGAAGCAAAATTCATTAGAATGGTTAATATGCAATTAAGAGCTGGGATCAAGGTCATGAAGAAACAAATTGAAGACTTAAAGGTACAGTTAGGCCAGCTGAAGGAATCTTCTTAATGAAATCCCATTTCAAGTAAGGCTATGTTTCGAATTTTGATGATTTTGCTTAGTATCACCTTTTTGAAGAATCCTTCATTTGCATTCAGTGTTGAAAAGTTTTGGAATAGTTGAAAGGAGGTTTTGATTGAAAAGTACTCAAATAAGTAAAGTTCTGGGTTGAAACTATAATTTTTGAAGCAACTCAGCAGTTTCGTAGCACGCTATGAAACTACTGAAGGTGATGATTAAATCTCAGCAGTTTCGTAGCGCGCTACGAAATTGCTGAAGCTAAATAGTCCAATTTAAATTAACCAGTTTTGAATATGAGCGGGAATTTTCAAAGGTAAATGTCTACAAGGTATGCATGGCATCAGCTGAAGCTATTAAGATTCAACCAAGTCAAGACAGGTGGAAAAGTATGCATTCAGGTCCAACTTTCAACTTTTGTCATAAAATTAACGCCTTTACCCCGGTTCAAATATGTCAAGACAGCTTAAAGGAGTTTTTGCTTTTGAATATAGAGGAAGTGGACAGCACATCAAAGACGTGGCCATATGTCACATTTTGGAAAACCAAAGATGAAGAACCTGCATCTGTGGATTCGAAAATTGTAAAGACCGATGAGCAAGGGTAGTTTCCTATATTTCAAGACAATGGAGAGGATGTGGCATAAAAGACCAACATGGAGCCTTGAACACCCATCACAGCCAAACTGAAAGGAACCAGATGTCAAAGAACGAGAACCATTATAGCCAAGGCTATTATTAGCACAACATGGTGTTAGAATCCTACTTGATTTAGACCTCTGAAAAGTCTAGTTGAAGTTTGTTACATTTAATAGGCAGTTAAAATTTGATTAGGTGTCATTAGAAGTAGATTTCGAGTTCCCCTCATGCTTGAGGAGGAATCTCAATCAGGGAGAAGAGATCTATATATAGCAGGAACAGCAATGTAATAAGGGTTGGAAGTTTATGTAAAAAAAAAGCTCTGTTGACAAGCTTATGTAAAGACTCTGTTTATTTTGATAATACAGTGAATGGTTTCAGCTGCTCAAGAATCATAGTGACTTCAATGTATGAATTCCTCTTGTTGTCTTTCATGTTGTTTACAGTTTGATGGGTACTTGATTACTTAGAAATCACATGCTGTGTTCTAATTTCCTTCATGTACTCATATACTGTCCTTTTCTGTCTGCTGTACTTTATGTATATTGAAGTCTGAATGCCTTGATTTCATTGCAAAGCCAATTCACTGTTAATGTTGAGTAACATATGACTCCATGAGCCCAATGGATGCTTGTTAATTTAGATTTTACCAGCCTTTTTCCTATTTGTTTCACAAAAGAGTTAGCCATATCAATCACAATTGCAAATCTTAAACCCTTTGAGAGAGCCCTCTCAGGCTAAGGAGGCTAAGCCTTAGCTAAAAGATTGGTTTGAAACAGTTACTTGAAGTCTTCCTGGTCTGTAGCCTTCCAGGGTTTGATTTTGAGATAACACATCTCACACCTCTTATTTGTAGGTGATTATTTCCTATTTATCTTGGGCACCAATACTTTCTTCTAAGTCTTAAAGAACATTCTAGATCATTTCACATTGGCTGCATGAATGGTTATAAACTACCGAAATTATTTTATGATCCTCCATAATCTATCAGATGTTTCTTCCTCATGTATCCACCAATTATTTAAATTCTAGTATAAATCCTTATAAGGAGTGAAATACTTAGGATTCATGTTAAAATCAAATGACTACATATTTGATGACTTTATTTGGTTATATACAAAAAGGTGGAAAAGTGCATTGCATTCTAGACCAATAGAATGATATCAAGGGGAGGATGTTTGGTACTGGTTAAATTAGTCCTTGAAAGTATCTCAATGTATTGGACTTTGATTTCTCTGGTCCCTAGAGAAATCCTCAATAAAATCAAGAAGCTACGATTTTGGTTTCTATGGATTGGGAAAGCAAAGTATAGAGGGTTCCCTCTTGTATCTTGGTCTACTCTTTCCATGCCTAAAACGATGGGAGGTTGGGGACTTAAAAATATCCATATTTTCTATCAATCTCTAGCAGCCCATAGTATTTGATGTTTCCCTAACAACACATCTCTTTGGGGACAAGCTATGTAGACAAAATATTTAGGAGATAAATCTATTGTGGAATGGTATAGGGACCCAACCAAATCCTGCAAAAATGCATCCATAATATGGAGACCTCTCACCAAATCCTTTCCTTTTGTCGAAAAATTGGGTTGTTTAGAGAATTTGAAATGGTTTTTCCATCTGAATTGGAGTGGTTTAATGGTATGGAACTGGAAAGAATTATTGTCTTTCAGAGAACTGTATTCATCTTTTGAGATATGTTGGGATCCTTGTCCTGGCTAACGCTGAATCTCCATCTAACATTTTAGCAGGAAGCCAAGCATGGAAATCAATAGTTGACTTATCTCTTCTAGAAACAGAAGCCATTGAGTGGACTGGTTATGTCATATTTCTAGTCTCTTCCCTTATTCATTTAGATGAATATGACCCAGATTACTTGACCTAGTCAAAGAATTAAAATTCGGGGGAATACACAACAAATTTCCGTTACAAGGATTTTTTAGAATCAAATCCTTTACAACCACAAAGTTGGTGGTTCAATATTTATGGGAACACGCTTTTCCACTCAAATGAAAAATGACAATGTTATGATTGGAACTGAACAATAAATTGCTAACATGAGATAATCTACTCAAAAGGGGTTGGTCTGGTCCAAATCATTGTGCCCTATGCCATGCAAAGGCATAATCCATCTCTCATATTTTCATTTCATGTCCCTATGCAGAAAATACTTAGAGTATCCTCTGTTCAAGTTCTGCTTGGATGTCTACTCGCTGGAATAAATAATCATTAGAGGAATTCACTCAATATTAGATATCCAATCACTCTATGTATTTTTACCAAAATTTCCTTGTTATCTTCATAAATAATATTTGGTGGGCACACAATCAGGGCATTTTCCATAACAAATACATAACACCTGAAGTGATAAGCAAAATCATAGAAAAATTGGTAAAGGAATTTTGGGTAGAGCCAAAAAGGAAGAAGACAAGGGTTGCAACTATGCTTAATATAGGCAAACAAATTTTGTGGGGATTCTTGGATGGAACTAGCCAAGGAGATCCTCAATTCTGAGGGGTTGGTGTTGTTCTCTATTTAAATCAAAATCATCATTATCTTCTCCATTATGCTCCAGATCGTGGCTCTAATATGAAAGTAAAATTTACAGGTCTATGGGTTCTTTTGTATACAACAAGGCACTTGGGAGTTAAAAATTTATAGATTTTGGTCGATTGCAAAGTGTTGATTAATTGGGAAAATAAAATCATAGAGGTCAATGTCGCAAATCTCAATCATATCCTTAGATAAATTACCTCAGAAAGGGAGTTGTTTGAGTGGAAAAATTATACACATGTCCATAGAGAATTGAATCAACATGTTGGTAAGCTCTATAAAGAGGCATTACAACTCCCATCTAGATATTTCGGTCAATATGAGTTATGGGATGATCGAAAAATCAATGGAATAGAATTCCATTTTTAAAGAAGTTGAAGCTTGTACGTTTTGACAATCTGTTCATCTTTTCATTTTAATTTTATAATCGTTATTTTCACAAAGCTATCAACTTTTTTAGAAAGTCCCTTAGGAAAAAAATAAAAATATCATAATGTGACGACAAAGCCAAATATAGTCAACCTTTACAATCAATGTTTAAATATTCAACCATGGTGAACCTTAGTCAACCATATGTTTACCATAGTTAATGATAGTATATCTTGTTCACCCATAATCAACCTTAGTCAACTTTGGTTGGCCATATTCAACTATAGTCAACCCTAATCAACTTTAGTCATAGTCAAAGTTTGAAATTGTTTAATAAATTAATATTAATAAGATTTAAAAGAGTTTAATAATAACATTAATAGTAAGGTTTATTAACAAGGTCCAATAAGATTTTAGTAATAAGATATTGTATTTAATAAGGTTTCATAATAAGATTTATTAATGTTTATATTTAATAATATTTAAGGTTTAATTAATATTTAATTTTCAAAATATCAAGGGGTGTTGAATAGATTGTGATGGAGTGTATTGTTAAGTCATTATGTGATGTGAAGGTCATTGATTCAAAACTCCATGGGAAAAAATCCAGTCATGTTAAGGGTTGGTGTGGACCAGGCAGGGTGCGATCTACAGGTGATTATGATGGCTTAGATGCCCCTATGTCACGCCCCTATCTTGGTGGTGGTCTTTCAACTACACATAGGCAGGTGCAACACCACTACCCACTTTCTTTTCACCAATACTTATGAGTACGAATATGCCTAACCATCAACACTTAGTTATTTTCTTCAATTTCTACTAAGTATTATTATGCACTATAAATAAACATTCACATTCTTCACATCATCATAACGTAATTCTAGTGCACAATGGAAATACACTTTATTTAATGGGAGGGGAAACTCCCCAAGTATAGAGTTTGCCCAATCAGTTATATAGCAAATCAATAATCTTACAAGTATACAATGTACAATTTAGCTTTTGTTGGAAATTCCAAATTTCCCTTCAGCAAAGCTCTCCAAATTACACCCTACAATTTGCCTTCAAATCAAAGTTCACCTGCTTCACCGTGTTAGGTCACTAACCTCACCAGGTTGGGTCGCCCATCGTTCAACAGTGCCCACCTGCAGCTCGTTGTCGTTCAAGTCGGGTCGCCCAACTCGCCAGTTCGGGTCGCTCATCATTCAACAGTGCCCACCTTGCACCGTGCACCCACACCCTTCCATTCAGATGCGGCCACATTTCACCGTGTGCCCACGCCCTACGTTCATACGTGTTTTCCCATGCCAGTTCACAACAATGTGCCATTATATCGGGTCGTGTGCCTAGACTTGCCCGCACACTTTTGCGTGACAGTTCTCTCGCTAGGTTGTTCGCCCGTCCACCGGGTTGACACACCCTCTGAGCCTACCTTCCTGCCTGCCATGTGCATTCGCCCGAACTTTCGCACACTCGTTTAGTTTGTTTCAAAATTTTCGTCTTTGATTGCTTCGACACCCTGTCTGCCTGCATGTTCACCTTGCCTTATGCTCGTCTTCCTCGATCACCTAAGTCGCTTATGTTATGTTACTTGAACTTGCTTGGATTGATGATTTTCACCAAGTTGTCCACCTCTATATATACAACGCCCAAGTGTTTAGAGTGGGTCAGCCTACCTCCAAGCTGACCACCTATTTCACTCATGTCACCCATACATCACGTCGACCCAACCATGTTTGGGCCCACCTACACGTCAGCTCATCTATATATTTACACCTCTACATGTCGGCCCAACCATCAGTCATCGCACTGTATAAAGTCTCCACGGCACCTCCACATTTATTTAGCTTGCCTTTCAGTTTTTCGACTCTCATGCTACTCGTCTATGTGCACTCACCCGAGTGCCTAACATATGGGTCACCCCGGCTCCCCCGTCCAACCAATGACATTTTCACACATCTACTGAGGTGCGTTTAACTGATCACACCCACTCGTCGTATATCGTCAGGCATATTTGCCCATCAGATTTAACTGAACCACATGACCGTCGCATAAAACGACTCTGTCGCACATAACTGAAAATGACTTTTCCATGTTGCATAAAACCAACTCGAGTGCTCGCCACACACAGGGCACCCCCAACTCGTCTCAAGTGCCTAACATCGTCCGCCACTCTAAAAATGTTGTCACCCTCGACAACACTATCATACATCATCCAAAAGTGTCGCTAGCTCCAAAATCTCCAAAATTTCCATGTTTCCCACCTCTGCTCCATCATCGCACAAACGACCAAGGTTCATGACTTCATAAATGGGAAAGTCTCCTCAATCCATGATCATCAACCACATCCATCACAATCTCCACATGTTGCCCCATTGTGGAAGGCGGGTACCTCCAACTCGAATACATGCTATCGCTGCAACATATATCATGTTGACCTCATCATGTATCGTAATCATGTGAATTGTTGCATGATATTCCATCCAACAAAACATCTCAGCCATAACCAAGACATCTATCTAACAAAAATCGGTGCATTTCATGCCCCCATGACTCAAACTAATTGGGTAGCTAATCCAACTGTAGTGCTCAACCCATGAGAATGCTCCTCCTCATGTCCCCGTCGGTTTTTTCTCAGCATCCTCTCACAATCTCATCTCAATCAAGAATCTATGCCAAGTGTAAAATAAGCCATGCTCAGGTCCATTAAATAGTCCATCATCTCATCTGCAACATGATGCCCATGATGCTAATGCTAATGTGTTGTCAAAATGGTTGCATTCATCCAAGCATCATCAATCTGTCAAGAAAGAAGCCTCATCCCCAAGGCCCCTATGTGAGGGTGGTGTAGTCCTCCTAAATATCAAGGACCTACACAAACCTACCTCCAAGATCTATCTCTTGAGAATGGCCAAGAAGTTTCCTCCCTGGCTCTCATCCACCCATGTATCTGATTGGTATTGTGTCCTCAAGTAATCATGCACAAGAACAACCTCCTCATGTGTACAACCAAGCTTCTCAAGCTTGTCTTTCGTCAACTGAAAGGCATATATGCCCATGGAATACCTACAAAAATCTACTATGTCAGTGGGATATCTACCTTCATAACCATCCCTAACCACGGCCTTAGAAGAAGTACTCAGACTTCCTTCATCATCAACTCCATGGTGAATTTTCCCCGTAGAAGATGCACCTGTCAAGTGTCTCAAGATGTGTGAAACTACCTTTCCACCTTCATCTTTCTTTCTAGCTCTCGCAACAAAGTCAATCATCTTCCTTTTATTCGTTGTTTGAATCATACATCCAAGTTCCCTTTGCTCCGCATAGTCATGCTTCACATTCAGGTCCTTTGGATACAAAGTCATCAAAGCAATCCTTGGCCTATATCCCAAGAAACTCCTCCTATTCATCAGAACCATCATAGTTTGTCCTCCAGCTGTAATCAAGAGTCTGTCTCGGTCCACCATCGGTATGGCTTGTGCAACTTTCAAGAAATCTTGCCCCAACACCATAGCATGATCATCCATGTCGATCACCCTCAAATCCAACTTTCTAAACCACGAACCCACTCTTACTTGAGTGTTCTTTAAAATGTCTGTCACAACTTTCATGGTAGAGTTTATTTCTATGAAAGCACTTGAATCTTTCCCCATTTCATCTTTCTTCCCAAAACATGTTTTTGCTTTCCTGCTAAGGAAACTATGTGTAGCCCCCGTGTCAACCAATGTAGCGAACTTCTTGCCATGTACGGTTGCATGCAAAAAAAAAACAACCTTAAGGCATCTCTGTCCTCTCTAGGCTTTGTCTTGCGTCTTATCTCTGCAACCTTATTCAATAACTCGACCTCATAGGAGTCTTTCGACTCATGTTTTGACCTGACTGTCCTCTTCAGGTACTTCAACTCCTTTTTTGGTCCATCTAAGCAACTCGATCCTGATTTAGCTTGAGCTCCATCAAGATTTTCCTCCATTGCATCCTGCTTAAGTGCACCTACTTGGCACACACTGACTTCCTCCACTCGAAGTGACCCAATCATCCAAACATCTTCCTTCATGGTTCGATGATATGTTCCAAGTCTGTCAATGTAATCAAGCTCAGCTTCTTCTATAGCAACATGCTTTCGGTCAAGAAAGTCCCTCTTGATATTGCCCTCAAGTCCCTTGACTTTTGTCTGCAACATGTTGTTTTTCTCCCTTAGTCAAACTCATTCATCCATGAGTTCCTAGAGTCTTTCATCGCCCTGTCATATCTTCTCGTCAAGTTCATCAGTCCTTTCATGAAGATTATCCAAGTCCTTCTGCATGTCCACTATATTGTTCCCCATGTGTATGAAGAGTTCCCACTCTTGCACAAGAGCTTCATAGTGCTTCTGCTTTTTGTCTTTACAATAATTTGTTTCATGTCTTCAAGGTTTTGAAAAGTTATTTCTACCATCTTCATCCATTCGGCCAGATTCTAATACCTGCTTTACTTTCAACAGCCATCAAATTGCCTTTGATACAAACTATCACGAAGTGCAGCGGTATCTGCTTTCACTTCAATTCTCAAACATCTCTAATACTAGCTGCCACGAAGTGCAGTGGTATCTGCTTTCACTTCAATTCTCTATCATCTCTTATACCAACTGTCTCACCCCTATCCTAGCGGTGGTCTTTCACCGCACCTAGGTAGGTGCGGCACTGCTACCCACTTTCTTTTCACCAATACTTATGAGTACAAAATACGCCTAACCATCAACACTTGGTTATTTTCTTCAATTCTTCTACTATGTATTATTACGCAATGTAAATAAACATTCACATCATCATAACATCATTCTAATGCACAATGGACATACACTTTCTTTAATGGGAGGGGCAACTCCCCAAGTATAGAGTCTGCCCAATCAGTTATATAACAGTTCAATAATCTTACAAGTATACGATGTACAATTTAGCTTTTGCTGGAAACTCCAAATTTCCCTTCAGCGAAGCTCTCCAAGTTACACCCTACAACTTGCCTTCAAAATCGCAGTTCACCTACTTCACCGTGTCGGGTCGCTCACCTCACTGGGTTGGGTCGCCCATCAATCAACAGTGCCCACGTGCAGCTCATCGTTGTTCAAGTTGGGTCGTCCCCAAGTCATGTCCCCCAACTCGTTGGGTCGAGTTGCTTGTCATTTAGTAGCACCCACCCTGTATCGTGCGCCCACGCCCTTCCATTCAGATGCACCCACCATTCATCATGTGCTCACACCTTGCGTTCAGATGTGTCTACCCACACCTATTCATAATATTCTACCCATCTGCCAGATCGTGTGCCCAAACTTGCCCACATGCCTCCGCACGACAATTCATCCATCGAGTCGTTCGCCCGTCCACCCGGTCGACACGCCCTCTCTACCTGCCTGCCTGCATGTCATGTGTGTTCGCCCAAAATTTCACACACCCATTGACTCCGTTTCAAAAAATTTTGCCTTGACCACTTCGACCACCCATCCACCTACGCCTTCACCCTGCCTTATGCTCGCCTTCCTTGCTCCCCCAAGTCACTTATGTTATGTTGCTTGAACTTTCTTAGCTTGATGATTTTCACCAGGTCGTCCACCTCTACATATATGATGCCCAAGTGTTTAGAGTGGGTCGGCCTACCTCCAAGCTAAACACCTATTTCACTCATGTCGCCCATCCATCACATCGGCCTAACCATGTTTATGTTCACATGCACGTCGTCTCATCTATATGTTTACTCCTCCGCATGTCGGCCCAACCACCGATCGTCCCACCATATAAAGTATCCACGACGCCTCCACATTTAGTTCACTTGCCTTTCAGTTTTTCGACTCTCATGCTACTCGTCTGTGCGTGCTCACCTGGGCGCCCGACACACAAGTCGCCTGGCACGCCCATCCAACCAACCACATTGTCGCACATTTATCGAGACGTGTTTAACTAATCATACTCACTCGTTGTATATCGTCGGGCACGCTCGCCCATCAGATTTAACTGAACCACACGACCATCGCATAAAAACAACTCCGTCGCACATAACTGAAAATGACTTTTCCCTGTCACATAAAACCGACTCGAGTGGCCATCGCACACATGGTGCACCCAACTCATCTTGGGGGCCTGAAACCTTAGGTCACGGTTTTTCAAGCCATGGGTCAAGCCTAATGTAATCTATGATAAACTCGGGCCACTTGACCAAAAAAAAAAAATCCAATTTTAAAAAGATTAATTAAAATATGAATATTGCTATTGTTGTTATTATTATTAAAATTTAATAATAATATGATCCAGATTTAAATAGGAACGCAAAAAATTACAAATGTAACCATAAATATAAAGATATAGTAGAAATAACACTTCATTTCATTAATCTCAAATATTGAGATATGCTTACAAACAAAATGGAAATAAGACTAGCTCAAGCGATGGTAGCTTATCTCTGAGAAGAGATGTGGTGGCTGCATACCTCTAAACTATGTTACAATGAGGCTCAAAGGCCTATTTATTATTGAAAAACAATGGAAAACCTTAAACATAAAAAAACCTAACTCTAGGAGATGAAGCGCCAAACGATGGGCCCCGTTTGGATAAATTGGTACATCAACTTCCCGGGGTCATAACTTTGGCATACGATTTCCGTTTGATGCACACAATATCTCGTTAGAAAGATCTATCCAAGGACTACAAATTTTGAATTACCAACGTGGGTCGTGGGTCTATCGTAGCCCCACGACCCATGTTGGTCCAAATTTTCCCAAAAAACATCGTTTAGGGCCTCAAAACAGCTTTAGAAGTTCAGGACCCGGAAAACTGCTAAAAATAGTGAATTGTGCTACAAATAAGGAAACTAAAAAAATGAAAGAAACAATGATGGGGATCCAAGTGGAATAGGTGCGTGGCCACCAATATCCACCTAGATCATAATATTAATGTTAATACTTATGAATCAAGTTTAAATTTCTATTTACTATGTTTTATGATTTATTTAATATTTAATTTTAATATACTTTTTTTATTTTCTCAATAATGCAACCATATTCAATTATCGTTTAATAAACTAATTCGACTATGTTCAAACATGGTTAACATGGTAATCAATGGTAAACATGGTCATCCATATTCATTTATAGTTAAATATTGACAACCATGGTCAACAATGTTTACCCATAGTCAACCACAATTGACCATAGACAACCATATTTAAAAATTGAGATCACAATATGATAAATAAATATCAACATCACAATGTATAAAAAATATCAATGTCACAATCTAATGAAAAAAAATCGGCATCACAATGTGATGAACAAAAGTTAACATTGCATGTGATGAGCAAAAAATTTGCATTGCAATATGACAAACAATAATCAACATTTTAATGTGGCAGAGAGAAGATCAACATTATAATGTGATGAAGAAAAATCAAAGCATGGTTGATCATGGTTGACTCAGGTTTACCATAGTTAGCCATAGTCATCCATGTTAATCTTCCAACCATGAACAAGCATAGTCAACCATGGTCAACCTTAGTTAACCATGAGCAAGCTTGGTCATCTTCAATCAACCATTGCCATCATATAATTAACCATTATCAACCTCAGTCAAATATGAGCAAGCATGGTCATCTTCAATCAACCATAGTGACCATAGTGAACCATGGTCAACCATAGTCAACCATTGCTAACCACAATCAATTTGGTCCACCATAATTAGCTACAGTCACCAAGGTTTACTATGGTAGTCAATAGATAACTATAGTCAGCCTGGTTAACCATAGTTGACTATAGTCACCACACAACCATGTTAATCCATGGTCAACCATAGTCAATGATGGTCAATAATGATCAAACATGACCAACCATGGTTATCTTTGGTTAACCATAGTTATCCTTGGAAAACCATGGTCAACCTATGCTCAACATAACAAACCATGATCTACCATAGTTAGAATGGTTAAACATGCTCAATCAGGGTCACCATGGCCATACATGTCAATTGTGGTCATACATTGTCAACATGGACAACCATAATGTATGATAGAAAATTGTGGTCAACCATTGTCAAATTGGTCAAACCATGTTCACCAATGGTCAACATTGTCAACCATGGTTGTCATACCCAACCATAGTCAACCATGACCAAACTAGAACAACCATGGACAACCATATTCAACTATGGTTAGTTTTGGACAACCATGGTCATCTATAGTCAACTATATTGACCATAATAATTCCTCCTTAACCATGACTTTAACATATTTAGCCATAGTCAATCATAGTTAAACATGGTCTACTAATCCTCCCCATTCATGTCGTCTTTCAATGAGATCCTCCCCATTCATGTTGTCCTCCCCCCCCATTCATATCGTCTTTCAACGAGTACGACTACATTAGTAAATGTGGTTGATATATGCCAATCGAAAACATTTTCCACTTCTTATGCACTAATCAACATATGAAAATGGTGTCAATTGACACATATCAACCACATTTACTAAAGTGATTGTCCTAGTTATAAAGAAACACTAAAAAAAAATGAATAAAAATAAAAACAAATTTAAATAATATGCCAGTCAATTTTCCCAAATAATTTGTTTTAGCAAATTAAAAATTTCTCAATCAATTTTTGGTAACATCTAATTCAATCCAAAATCAAACTTAGTAAATATTACCCAAGCTAGACCTAATAAATCTGAATAAAATCACTGAAAGTTGCCAAAAATAAAGTATAATAACATTACATTGAACCAACAATTATGGCAGATACATTTAAATTTTTATTTATATTTCAGAATTTAATTGAGAAAAATGTCTAATGAGGTTATGGTTAATTTTTTTTCAAGAAATTCAATTGAGTTTCGAAGTTTTTCTAGTGGGTTTTATCTAAAATCTAGTAGGAATTCACTGAAATCATAAGTTTGATGGGTAACCCCTACACAATCTAAGGGAGTTGTCTTTAGTGTGACTTTTTGAAGCTTTTACAGTGGGTTTTTCTGGTTCAATTTCTCTAAAATCTGCTAGGAATTTATTCAAATCACAAGCTTGATGGGTAAACATGTGCAATCCAAGTGCACTAGGGGTTTTGCAGGGTGTTGAATCCATATATACAGTCAAAAAACTAGTTTAAATAACACAAATCAAGATTTCACTTCAATTTTTCTACCAGATTCTTGTAAAGTCCAAAAAACCTCACTAAAAACAACTCCCAATCTAAGTACCGTCCCACTAAAGACAACTTCATTCAATTCTAAGTACCGTCCCACTAAAGGCAACTTCATTCAATTCTAAAAATGTTTGCATAGTTTTCTTGATGGTGGAAATGGATTCAAGAGCATCACCAACAACCCTCATAACACCCAAAAAAAATCTTAAGCTTAATAGCTGTAAAGTAAATTTCCAAAAATTCTTTCAAATTTTCTCATAATCATTTAGAATTTACAAAATCGTGGCTCCGTTACACTACGGCTCTATTTTATACCCTAACTTATCCTTTGTTTCTCATAGACTTTATCAAACAATGTGTTCAGTTGTAGAGCATTATATTGTTATTGGTTTTTGTTAGACTTTATCAAAGCATCTGACAGGGTAGCTGAGAAAGTCCAGGAAAGCAAAGAATTCGACCAAGGTAGCTGACAAAGTCACATTGTAAAGCATAAATTATTATTGGTTTCTGTTAGATTTATCAAAGCATCTGACAGGATAGCTGACAATGTCCAGGGAAGAAAAGAATTCGACCAAGGTGGCTGACAAAGTCTAGGAAAGCAAAGAAGTCGGCCAACATTATAGCCACTTCAGGATGGTTGTTAAAGCTTATTTATTACTGTAAATCATTTTTGACAAATATACAGGCTATTTTGATTTTCCTGCGTCATGGTGGACTGTCAGACAATGAATCAGTATTTAAGCAAATCTGTTAAGGCATTCAGAATAAATCTGAGCAAATTCTGAAGTCTGTAATTCCAAGTTCCTTCTAAAGTAACCTGCCAGTTAATTTAGGAAGCTACAGTTTGCTATCATTATTTGTTCTGTTAAAATAAATAACATAGGTCTGGCAAAACAGTCTAAGCCAAATTTACAGCCATTTTGCGTTGGAACATATATAAAGATGACTTAATTCAAGAATTCACATTACTTCATAACGAAACATTATATATATTAACAGTGTAGACTGTCAGCCCTAATCTTGAACAGGATCAATTGAAATTCATAATATTCCAATGATCCCAGAAGTGCCTGACTAGGTTCTTTCAAAAATTGCTGATACCTTGATTTCTTTGATTAAAAAGCTACCTTCATCGAGTCCTAATATAAACCTGTGTGAATTGGCCTTACATCTGTATCTGAGGTTGCGATGTGCTTCAAATACTTAGATAAAACTTGATGACAATGTAATTTGTTCAATTTTGCACTTAGTAGAAACCTTGAGCGAATACATGCAAGCGACTTATTTTAACTAGTCTGCCTGTGCAAGCGTGCCGTGTAAACTTCTTATCTCCGAAGATTTCAGTGAGATCAGATAAGAGACCTATCGAAACTAATTATCGTCAGTCATATCACTTGTGTAATCCATGAAAATGCAGCCGGATCGAGAATAGTTTTTTTTTAATGTAAAACGATTTGTTTTTAGTGTGATTTTTTGGAAATTTATTTAATAAGTTTTTCTAAGGGCAAGATTTACCGCAAATTTATTGAAATCACAAAAATTTGATGAATAACACTGCATAATCCAAATGCCCTAAAAAATTTTCCAAATCAAAAAACAAATTTAAATAAAACAAATCAGATTTTCACTTTAATTTTTAGTCACAAATTCCAACACTTAAAAAATCTAAAAATCCGACGATAAGCAACTCCGATGTAAAATGTAAAATCTTAACCTTTTCTGAGCCAATTCCTGCAATGTCGGTATTTGCTCTCGCAGTCGTCTTTTGGCATTAGCAGGGAGTTGTCTATAATGCGATTTTTTGAAGATTCTGGTGACGGAATCCGGCGGAAGAAATGAGGTTAAATCTTGATTTTTAGCAGTTAAAATGGTTTTTTAACTGCATATTTGGATTCAGCACCCTGAAAAACCCCTGAGAGCCATTGATTGTGCAGAAACTAGCTATCAAA
>APFE030947254.1:0-28099 GCA_000404065.3 Pinus taeda | reverse complement strand
AAATAGAACATTCTATTTCATTTTTTCAAGAGTAGAAAAGTATTTGTAGTCCTTTTCATGATCCCAGTCATACTCCTCTATTTTTGAGTTTCTCTAGTCATGATAGTTTTGTAGGAAACACACTGAGCTGCTTTGTGTCCAAAGTTGTGACAAGAGAAACATTGGACATTAAAGAAGTTCTTGTTATTATCAACCCTACAGACTGAATGATTGTAGTTGACATTCATTCTTGAGGCAGATTGAGAATGATTTACCTGTGGTCTGTTGTAGCTTATATTTATCCTTGAAGTATATTGCCCCTGATTTACTTGGTGATCTCTGTTCATTCTTGAAGAGAAATGTCCTAGATTTACCTGGTGATCTTTATTAGGCCTTTGCTCACTCCTCCTAGCTACATCCAGATAACTTTTGGAGGTGGATGGTTTTTGCGCTTGAGTTGCTTCTTCATTATATCCTAGACCTGTCTTGATTAGAGGAGAACTTTGTACTTTGATAATCTCATCTAACGTTTCAGATCCTTTAACAAATCTAAGATTAAGAGCTTTAGTTTTCTCAATCTCTTTTCTAAGTCCCACAATTTCACATTCTAACTTTTCATGATGTTTTTCACTTTCAGCCAGTTGAAATTGCAAAGAGAGTATCAATAATCATATTTTCTCTTCTAAACAAATTTTGAGTTTAGAAATCTCTTCATAAAGACCTTCTTCATCTATAGCATCCATGAAATCATCATCTTCAAAAGCCATTAAAAGTCTATAATTATTACCTTGTTCATCTTCATCACTATTTGAAAATCCATCATTGTCTTCTTGAGTGTAGTAGCTTTTCTTGTTTACATTTTTTTTCTTGTTCCATCTAGTAGGTTCTTTTCCTTTATGAGGACACTTGGTAGCATAGTGGCCGATTCTTCCACAAGCAAGGCATTTGAAGGGTAACTTACCTTTGAATCTTCCAGCACCCCGTTGAAGGTTCTTGACAAAATTTGATTCTTCCTCTTCTTCTGACATATGTCTTGAGTCGTAGTAATCTCCTTTTCCTGAGGCCTTGAATGTGGCTTCTTTCTGTCTGATGGTCCTCCTTTCCTCATTTCATAAGCGGTTAGAATTCCATGTAGTTGCGACATGGTAATTTTCTGTAGATTCTCCTTTTCTTCTATTGCAGAAACTTTTGATTCGAACTTAGAAGACAAAGATCTCAGAACCTTTTCAACCACAACAACCTCTTTTATTTCTTCACCCAAATTTTTCATACAATTAACAATCTCATCTATGCGTAGGAAATAGTTAGCCATACTTTCATCATTGTACATTCTGAGATTTTCATATTGAATTCTGAGGGTTTGAAGTTTTGCTCTTTTTACCTGTTCATCTCCTTCATAGCTCAGAACGATCTTGTCCCATATTTCTTTTGCGGTTTTATACTGCATAACCTTGACGAATTCTGATTGAGATAGACATCCTAATAGCGTATTGACAACCTTTGCATTAGTTTCAAACTGCTTCTTCTCAGCCGGATCTGTAGGAGTTTCTGATGGAAAAGTGTACCCTGTATCTATGATATCCCAGACTTCTGTACCAAGAGATTGAAGATAGGTTGTAACTCTTACCTTCCAATAGATGAAGTTGGTCCCATGAAAAATTGGTGGCCTGATTGATGCTTCTCTCTCGTAGTTGCTCATGATGATGGATCTTCCTTCAAGCGATCAAGCTTCTTATGAAGGACTTGCTCTGATACCAATTGTTGGAAATAATACTGAGAGGGGGGGGTGAATCAGTATTATCCTGGTCAATTATTTTCTTTTTCCAACCCAGAACATATACGCTACTTCAGTTAGAGAAAACCGCATATATATGCAACTACAGTTAAGGAACCCCGTGTAAACCATACAGACTTATAATTCAAAATATTCTACAGATGTTGAATATTAATATGTGCATCAAGATCATATAAACAGTAACTAGGAACATAAAAATAGAGCAGAAGACAATCACACACAAGAACACAAGATATAAGGTGGAAACCCAATGTGGGTGAAAACCACCTGCTGCAATATGTCTCTATCTTTTCAATTAGAAACTTCTTTTTACAATGATTCTATACTGGTGCAGTCCTTTACCAGTACGTAGGCTGCTACCTACAGAGAGCTACAACCCTCTCTCGTTTTCCAGCTTCTCCTGGAAGGGAGCTACAACCCCCTTAGTTCTTGTACTAGTTGAGATACTAGTACACAGGCTGCTACTTGCAGAAGGCTACAACCTTCTCTTTCTTCCAGGGACCACGTTTCATAAATTTTCAGATTGGATCCACAAATAACATCAATCAAACATCAAGAATTTCTTCATCAACCAATCACCATTTCACCAGTCAAGGCTGAATCAAAATAAACACTTCTCAGTCAACTGTACCCAGATCACAGTAACTATAATCACACCTCAAATTCTAAACCCAGATCACTGCAATAATCAACAGAAGCAGCTAGAACATAAATTATGAGATGTACGGTACTTCAATATTCAGAAACTTGTGTGCATACGCTGCTGCATTAAAATCAACCTGCGTATACGCACTTCCAACTTCCAGAAACTGCGTGTATATGCACTTGTGCTAGGATCAACCTACGTATATGCGCTTCTGACTTACAGAAATTGCGTGTATACGCTCCTTCGCTTCACTAAACCTGCGTATAGATCTATAAAGATAATTTACCCCTTCAAATGTTCAAATATTAGATTACCTAGAATCAGATTTATAGATCAAGCAAGCGCCACATAGATCAGATCAAAATCATACAAAGATACTATCATTCAAGCCTTAAGATTTTGACCCATCAAAAGAACTTATCCTTCTCCTTGCGCTTAGGTTCCTTCTTCCTTCAGATCCAGATCTGCACCATAACCCAATCACTATATTCCAGATCTAGCAATTTTTCAGATATTCAATCATTCAGATTGTCCCTTCCCAAATGATCTCCTCCCTCTTTTATAGCCTTATAACTTCCACAATACCACGGTAAAAAACCATAGCAATTCAATACCATGGACCCAATACTTGGGATCAATACTTATGATGAGATACCATGGCCCAAAACCATAGGCTCAAATACCAAGGACTAAATACCACGGACCAGAAACAAGTTTTCCCACATGTACGCGCTTTTCCTTGCATGAGAGTGCGTGTATATGCATATGCGCCTTGGGAACATCCAACCCACGTGTATACACGGCTTCGTCAAAGTGAACCTGCGTATATGTCTTTTTCTTCTTTCTGAATGCCTGAGCTATGATCTGTAACCAGAGTGAGTTTCCATCAAGGACAACACCTATGTCATAGCACCAAAACTGCCAAACCTGTGCCAGAATGCCAACAGTACCTGCACTCCTGAGCCCCTACTTGATTCAATTTTTGTTGCTCCAGGGCTTGATGACCACTGGATTTTATACTACCTATAATGTGAACCAATATTAATACATTAAAATCTAGAATAAGGCTGTCCTTAGTATTCTTACTTTGTTTTATGGTCTATGTTTTGGCCTTTGCTCTACTAATTTTCCCGGTATTCTTCCCCTCACTGTCAGTTTGAAGCCACTCCACTACATTCTCTATCCTCAACTCTATGCCCCCTCAATTTCTCATTCCCCATAAGGATCCCATATAATCCCTCCTGTGCTTGTGGTCTAGCAGGCTAGAGATTTTACTGAGTTCAGGGTATATTAACTTTATTGGCCATTCTGCCACCAAGACGGACTTCCCTTGGTTGTTTTGTCAGTTCCATTATCTATCCTTCTCCCCTACCCAAGCCAAGGGGCTACAACTCCTGCAACATCTCGCAGAGACCTCTAAGCCTTTTGTCTTTGCAATTATGTGTCGATTCCTACAAACAGGAAATCTAGAGTTTTTTCTAGGTTTAGTTTTCACCCTAGGCCTCTTATAATGCCCTTTTATCCCCACCCATCCCAGCAGGGTATCCATCCCTTTATTACGATATATTTTCCTCGGGTAATTACGAGGGGGGACGCATATAGTATCACATCTTTTAGGATCTATATGGCTCGATAATCTTGTCCTTCCCCTTGACCAATCAGTCATCTTACATGGTTCAGATTTTCCTTTCCACCCTCCCTAGAGAGCTATTAGGTCGAGCCCATTCTAGGTTACCAAGAAGTTATCCTTGACTACTTGGGAGTTTCCATTCCTTCGCTCAACTAGGAGACCAAAAGCACAAAACCAACATTTTCTAAATCTTTCATAACTTTTCTCCTTAAATTTCCAATTCTTCTCCAATTTCCATGGCATTCTTATCCTAATGACACAAGGGGAGGCTGTAAGTACAAACTAGGTTTTTCTTATGAAGGTATTCTATTGGTCATTGTTCCTCAACTCTCAGAATTCACAAGCTTTGTCTTGTTGTTCTTCCTCCTCAGCCTGCATGCAATTACCCTTAACCCTTGCCACCTTTTTCCTCAACGTTCTTTTCCACCTAATTGTCCTCAATTCCAACGTACCCTCCACTTGCAGTGCTTTTCTTTCCACCTCCCTTTCCTGCGTGTGTAAGTCTCAGGTGAAGTGCCCACTTACCTGCTATTTATTAACCTTCATCATCACCTTACCATTTATGGCTACTCCTGTTGGCTTACATTTTTCGTTTCCCTTCGACAAGTTTCCCTCTCGCCCGCCATCTATCCTATCATGTGTTCCTTTGCCCTCCATTTCTATCCAAACCCTGATCAGGTATTCTATCCTTCTTCCTTGTATTTTCTAAGAATTTCCATGAGGCTAATCATTCCTTTTGTTTGGCTTATATCTTCACCCAGGATATCTAGGTTGCTTCTGGGTTTGCCACATCCCCAGTTTGCTAGGAAATCTACTACCACGTTCCTTGATCTCCAGACATTTTTCGGTATGATTTAGTCGATCCCTTGGATTAGGTGTCCTATTTCCTAGACTAATCGTGCCTTTCTCCAGCTTTGGCTTATCTTCTCCGATTGGATTCCTTGTTGAAGTTTTTTCACTATGTCTATAGCCAGTGTCGAGTCTCCTTCCACCTCTATTTTCTGGAAATTTTCTCTTCGTGCTATTTCTAGCCCCTTCTTTAGTGCATAGAATTCATGTGCATTGTTTCTCGTTGTTCAGAAGTCCATTGCAAATAGCCAAATGGTATTTCCCTGGTGGTCTCTAAACACACCTCCTGAGCTAGTTGTACCTGAGTTTCCTTTGGCTACCCCATCAAATGAAATCCTCTAGGGGAACCACAATGTGATTTGAGGAATCATGTGGATTAGGTTTCTACTTCCAGGTGTTGGGCATCAACATATGAGGACTTAGTTTTAACCTTTCCATTATTCGGTGTTCCTGCGGAATAGTTTCCCAATCATCCGGGTACCATTTCTTCGTGAGAATCGTCTCTCTAATGTTCTGAATTATGATTTCCCATAACTCCATTGTTGTTCTTTTTTCTCCTTTAAAAATTCATTAGTTCCTTTCCTTCCAAACCTCCCATAGCAGGAATCCCAGGGAGATATTCCAGTCTCACTTCAAGATGGGATTTTGGTATAGCTTCTTTCGCCATTTTTCCATTATTGTTTTCGTATTTAATTGATCCTTTTCCATGTGGCCGAATAGATTTTCATGGTTCTGCCATATGACTTCGTTGTAACTGCAAGCATCTAGTAGGTGTTCCATCGTTTCTATTTTCCTTTCACATGTGCATCATACCGATGGACCTTGAATCCCCTTGACCTGTAGTTGATCCCATATTAGGGCATGGCCATGGAGGACCACCCATAGGAAGAATGTTATTTTTGGCCAAAGTTTGTCCTTCCATATACATTCCCATATGGGTAACCCTTGTTGTTGTTGGTGTTTTGCTTACAGATAGTATGCTTCTTGGATAGTGAACATCCCTTTTATTCTATATCCTCGTCTTATAATGTCCAACCCTTTTTCAGTCGTTATTCTTCTTGATTCCATCTCCTTATCGTAGGTTGCCCATTGCATAGAATCTGGCGCTTCTAGCCAATGTTTTATTATCTTCCATTTCCTCCATTGTTCTCATGTATCTGTTTCCCAATAGTTTTTTACTATCTGATTTGCTAGGTTGTTTGTATTGAGGAATATTTCCGCTAGATCTAGCCTACTGAATAATTTTTCTCTCTACTGCCAAGCCTCTTGCCAGAGCCTAACCTTGTCTCCTCCCCTAATATCCCAGAAGCTATGGTTTCTTATTAGATCTTTGTTTTCCATTTGTAAGGTTCCATATAGCCGATCCCTTTATATTTTCCTAGACTCTTAATCTTCCTTTTGGAAATCTAGGCATGGCATGTTTTCTCCCACATATTTCTTTCCACAAATATGTTCCCCCTTGTATCCATCTCCACCATAACTTGGCCCCCATTACCTAGTTTAGGGTATATGGATCTTGGAATCCCAGCCCCCCTAATTTATTTTGTTTAATTAGCCAGTTCCAAGAGAGTAATGCCCCTTTTTTAACAATTTGTGGCCCTTGCCACAGGAATTTCTTAAGGATATTGATCATCCCATTACATATTGTTTTAGGAACTGCTAAGCTTGAGAGTTGATAGATCGGGATTTATTGTAGCATTGATTTTAGCAGGATGGCTCTACATTCCATGTTTAAAGTCCTGAATGTCCAATTTTGAAGTTGTCCTTCAATATTTTCTAGAAGTTCTTTCCAATTTACCACTCTAATCAGGTTCAGACTTAGCGAAATCCCCAGGTATTTCGATGCAAAGGTTCCAATGCAAAAGCCCATTGTTCTTGCTAGGAATTCTTGCGATTGGGCTATTGTATTGAAGAAAAAAAATATTTCAATTCTCTTTGTTGATTTGTGTTCCTGACGCATTTGTGAAGTCTTGCAAGATGTCTAGCAGGACCCTAGCTTCCTTGAGTGGTGCTTGCTTGAACATCATGATGTTGTCAACAAACTATTGATGAGTTAATGGAAAATCATTTCCCCACATTCGAAGACCTTTAAACTCTCCTTCTTGTACCTTTTCTTTTACATATATTCCTAGCCCTCCGGCTACTAATATGAACAAGAAGGGGACATCGGGTCTCCTTGTCTTAGTCCCCTTGTTGCATTGAATGCCTATGTCAAAGCGCCATTCAGGAGAATTGAAAACACATGGATCGATATCATAGAGTAGATCTAGTTTATCCAATGGGGATCAAAGCCGAAGGCTTTCAAGATTCCTTGGAGATAGGTCCAGCTTAACTAGTCGTATGCTTTCGATAGATCCAATTTTATCATCATTCCATTAGATTTGCGAATCTTTAGTGAATGGATTTCCCCTTGAGCCATCACTATCCCATCCAAAATTTTCCTTCCTTTTACAAAACTAGTCTGTTCCTGTGAGATTAGACCTGGGATAATCCATTTCCCCTGAAACTTCTATTTTGCCCAGTTTACAAGATTGGCGCTAATGGCCTTTGTCTCCCTCGCACCGATGTGCAGATATTAGCACTACTCCTCATGCCGATCAAAGTGACTGAGCTATGTTTCAGTCGCGTCGGTCCTGTTATGGATTTTTTTTAAATTAGAGCCGAAGCTTCCAACTCTAGAAGCTCCATAACAAAATTCTAGTAAATGGTTTGTCCAAATGGGGTCGAGGATGACAGTTTGGGCTCCTTTCCCCTATAATGATGGAACTACCTCAAGAGATAAGTCCTTCTCCCATAATAAGAGGATCCATCTCCCATCCATATTTCTTATATAAACCTCCCTTCCTCCCAAGCACAAACAAGTGTGAATGTTATAGTCACAGTTGATAGTTTTGGCAGAGTTATTGTTGAGTGTTGATACTATTTTGGAGTAGACAAGCAACCTATTAATAGTTGTAGCTACCTAGTTGTGTGGGGGAGAAGTGTGTTTTGGTTTGGAGTGAAGCCTAAAGGGAAGAGCTTTAAAACTATTGTTATTTGAAGCCATCATGGAATGCTAGCAGAAGTGTGTGGGAACCTAGTATTGTCAGAGGAAGACTGCAGTGTCAAGACGAATGGTTGTACTCTCTCTTTGATATTAATATATGAAACTATCAATTTATTTCCTACATGTTTTGTAATATTACATATCCATGTCTTAATTATTATTGACTCGTTAAGTAGGTTGAATTGCAATTTGTTTATTATTATGTTTGTATGTTGTTGTTGTTTACTTGTTTTAGGAACTTGAAGAAGGAAGCGAGAGATTGCTGGAGCGAGCAAGCGAAGACTTCATCAAACAGGATAAGCGACCAAGAGGTAGGTCCTCTTGATTGATTCTAACCTAAGTAAATCTTCCATAAAATTTATATGTTGTGGCTAGGCGCATTATCAGGCTAGAGGAATTTGTTCGTGTCCACACTTATAATTTTACTTTACCACAAATTGGTGACTTCGCTGGGGAACCCAATCCTTTTGTTTGTTTTGATTTTCATGATTTCGTGATAACTTTTCTAGTTTCACGTTTTCCCTTTGGTTCTGTTTCTTTTCTCCTACTTACTGGCATAAGTCTAAAATTCATAGTAGCAGATCTGATCCCTTTTTTGAATATTTTTTCCTTAGTTACCTCGGCCAATGCTCTTAATCCGTTGATAGTTGTGCCGATCAGCATGAGTTGCTGAGAAACAGATGCGTCGATCAGCCTCTGGCACTTTTTGTCAATTAGGTAGTCACGTTGATGCTTGTAAGTGAAGATTATGGCCTAACCCAAATCTTGGCCAGTGTGTTCTACTCTTGTGAGTTTGACCCTGTAAGCCTTTTGGACCATCTTCTCCCTAACTAGAAAGCTTCATTTAGCTTGCTTTGTGTGCTTGCTTGGTTTAGCCCCCCCTCTGATGTGTTAAGTCTGGCCCTGTGTGAAGTTATTTTTTATTTTTTCTTTAAATCCCTCGATCAGCACTATTTTTGGCCAAAAAGTCGTGCTGATTAGCCATCAGTGCTAGTTGTAGTATTGGTCAATCCTACCGATTGGTGCTACTTTTGGCCCAAAATTCACTCTGGTCTCAGGGGTAAGAACAATAAGAATTTCTCCCATTCCAGTGCCAGTGTGTCTTGACCCTCATACTCTCTTCTTCTGTCTAGAAGTGACTGGGATTCTTTGTTTTCAATTGAATGAGTAAAAGAGTCTCATTTGTTCTCCTATTTCAAGTGTCTCTTTTCTCATTCCGAGCATAGATTACATTGCTTGGTTTGTCAATTGAAGCATTTATGTGTTTGGTATTTTGGATTCAAGGAAGAAGTAGATTTTATTTTCATTTATCATGCTTTGTATTTGATTGATGCTTGTTTGTTCAGAATTGTGAAAATTTTCATTAAAGTGCTTTCTGTGAAAGATTCATTTTGTATTTTATGAAAAGAAGAGCATCATTCTAGTTTAATTAAGCGAAAATATTGCATTAGTAGCATTGTTGAGAAGCTAGAATTGCATCATCATAAGCATTGGAAATGAAATGAAACTTTTTATGTTGTTATAGGAAGATTAAGTGTATTTAGGAGATTTATTAGTGAAAGATTTCATTCTTTGTTTGTTGCATTCATTTTGTGTTCTCTATCTCTCAATTAGTGATAACTTTCATCGAAGACAAAGATCTCTTTTCTCATATAGTTGCATATACGAGTTTTCACATGACAGTGGTAGGGACATGTAATTGAAACCTAATTCAAGATCAACCATTAAAATTTATTGAATTAACCTAAGGAAGCATTGAAACTTAACGGTCACATTTAGTGGTCTAGGCTAGAGACGTGTTCCGACGTCTTTAAACCTAACAGTTGTTGTTCACTTAAGCATTAAACAACGCTAATACAGACTTGTGCTCCCCGTACCATCATGTATATAATGGGAGACCCCTCTAGGCTATAATCCTTTATCCATAGGAAGCTGAGTCGACCGCCTTGTAAAATTGATACACCAAACACAACATTCGAGGAGATTGTCTGCCATACTTCTCGATTCGCCGGGAGGTATTCTGCAGTTCATGGTTGCCTGGTAATCCTCTTTACCTAGATTATACAGAGTAGTCATTTGATCTTTTTGACTCATTAAATTTAAAATATCATTTGAGCACTTGTCCTTTTAAGCTCATAAACTCCCAAAGTGACTAAAGTCAACTTTCACCCTTTTCTCGACTCTTAAAATATGAAAGGGCCAAGTTTTGTTTTAGTGTCAAAAAATTAACTTCCCACAAAATATTCCTGGTTAAATTCATCTTCCTTAGTGGTTCTTTAGGGTTGGTTCTAATGGCAACATTCCCATAGTTTACCAGTCAAGGGTTCCCCTCAGATGGGAATCTTGGTCCTTTTCCTTCTTTTGGAAATGTTAGTGCTCCTTATATGGCAACATTGTCCCTCCTTGGGTTAACCATTGGTTTACCTATATAGTTATTTTCAACCTCGGTGGTCCTGAGTGTCCCAACTCCTACCGTGCCATCTCCTTAATTCGAATCACGTCACGATGATTCTAAGGTTGACCCCTCACCCTCTTCCCCCATTTCTTCACCCGCCTCTTCTACTTCACTTGGTGAAAGCTTGAGATCCAGTAACCAGGAGGCTAAGAAGAAGAAGAATAAGAAGAAGAAGAAGAAGAAGACGAAGAAGAAGAAATCAAATAAGCAAGAGGCCAACTGTGTACCTATTACTCCAAATGCACCCCCCATCAACAAACCTTCTTATCCTTCGCAGAAGGTAAAACTCCCTTGCAGGCTATGTAAAGGTGACCATCTCCTTTGAGATTGTCCTGGAATTCCCATAGTCTTAGAGGTATGGTCTCAAGACCTGAACCGACCATCCTCGTCAACCTCTAGAGATCACGTCGATGTTACGCCTTCATCTAATGATGGTAAGAATAAGGGAAATATTAGATTCCCCTATACGTTATGTGAAGGAGAGCATCTTCTTCACCTTTGTCCTCTTATGGATAAAGCTTCCAAAGTTTTGGAAAAACTTATAGCTTCTCAACCCCAACTTCCTCTTGGTTATCAGAGACTTTCTTCTAACCCTCTCCTAGTTTGTAAAGAGGTTGACTTGGATTCATCTCTTGCCCATCATGTTCTTCCTAAGCGAGACTCTCTTATGTCTGTTCCTGACTAGCCATTGGACAAAAAGAGTGTCGACTTGGCTCTACCTTCAGTTGTTCACTTTGTTCCTGAAGAGAGTGGTGATAATACTACTCATGTTCTTCTTGTCTCCTCAGATTCTCATGAATCAAAGGGTGACCCTCCCATCCTATTTGTTCAGGAGAGTCCTTCTCCTATTCCTGTACAACATGGGGGCAATCATATGATACCCCCACCAAGTATTTATGTCATCTGTTTCGATTGGATTCCATTGACTGCTTTCTGCCTCCCATCTTATGTGCCTTTCCAGATCACAGGACAAGCCTATAATATGGTAGTACCCGGCACTATATTAGATGAAGGTGCATCTATTAGCATCATGTCTTCTAGTACTTGGCAATCTTTGGGTTCCCCACAGCTTGTGCCTGTCACCTAGAATCTATTGGCCTTCAACAGAGGAACCAATCAACCTTTAGGGATCCTTTCAAAGTTCCTTATTACTTTGGGAGGAAGGATCATCTATATAGATGTGATGGTAGTCCAAGGTCCCTTAGATTTAAATATTCTCCTTGGATGCAACTATGTTTATGTCATGGGAGCTCTTGTTTCTTCACTTTTTCGTGTGGTTTCTTTTCCGCACAAAGGGAGAATTGCAACTATTGATCAACTATCGTTCATTGGTCACTAGGCACTTCCTTTGCAACCATTGTCCCTTATTGGTCCTTATTTGCAAGCAATTCTTTCCCTGCCATAGGTCAATTATGTGGCGACCTGTCTTGTCTCCTCATATGTTGATGATCACACGGATGGTATAGTACATTATGTATTGGAGGCATTGGAACCTAATTTGTCTATGGTACCAATTGACATGTATTCCTCCCAAAGCTTGGTTCTTCCATCTAGTGAAGACCTCTTGGAAGCCATGTTTTCTTATGGGTCATGAACAGACTTCACAAGGATATTTTATTCTTGTATCAACCTCATTAAAAAGTGAAATAGATTCTTAGGATAGTTGTTCCTATATCAACCTCGTTAAAGAATGAAACAGATCTCAAGCATAGTTCTTTGTCTTGTATCAAGCTCGTTAAAAAATGAAATGAGTTATGAGGATAGTTCTTTTATTGTGTCAACCTCATTAAAAAATGAAGCAAATCCGTTTTCCAAATTGAGACTTTGATTAAGATCTCGTAAAATCCCAGTCTAGTCTTTCCAAGATCTCGAAAGTGAACCTTCATTCCATCCACCTAGTTGACTGAAATGATGCTTGGGGGGCATGTACCTCGATTGAGTCATTATGTTGGGGGCATGCAAACTTATAACAAGCATATTTTTTTGTTTCAAGCTTGTGTAAACATGAAACCGAATCCAAGCAGAGTTCTCAATCGTTCAAGCTTGTGTAAAAATGAACCCATGCCCAATTTACATCTCATGATTGTTGCGTTAATTAACTAATTTCTACTAGATGAGCCTTGGTTGTTTCATTCCATTGCCACCATATCTTTGGCCGATCATATGCTTTTACTTGGTTGTTTTTCCTTTCCTGGGGGACTGCAATGATGAGTGGTTTTATTAGCCAGTCTCTTGACCATTACATGTTTTGAGAAGTTTCGCCATTTCGAGAACCAGTTGCTACCCTTTATACCACTCATTCCTCCAAGACGAGTCACCATTAAGCTCTTTTCTCGACTCGTTAAAATCATGTGAAAATATTGTCGAGTATTTTTTCCCTTTTTGACTCATTAAAAAGAATAAAAATAGGGGGTCCTCTTTCAGCTCTTTTCCGACCCTTTAAAAGTGAAAAGATGGCCGACCCCTTCCTGTTTTGAACTCGTTAATAGATGCGAAACATTGTGCGCCTAGTATAAGTTTACCCATTTTTCGGGCTGGGAGGAACTATTTATGAAAAAGGTACTCCTTGACTGAAATGGTCAAGCAGTTCTCTCAAGTACTCTTTTCTACCTTTTTGGGCTTGAGAGAGACAAATGTATGGAAAAGGACCAAGTGTAGTTTTCTTTTACGTGTCTTTTTCAATCTCTTTAAACATGAAAAATATACCAAGTTACACCTTTGTCAGACTTGTTAAATTATTAAACGACATCGGATTTATCATCATGACGAACATGAGCTTCTCCTTCCTAGGTCTCATTAAACTTACTAGGTTGGATTCATCTGAAGGATGAACTTACAGTGCAAGCATATGCTATCCCCTTCAAGCTTGCGATTAAAAAATAATTGGGGTACTTGCCAAATTTGGTGGGGAAAAATTAGGAAATCTATCAGTCATGTCAGCAGCTCACTCTTGAACATGACACTCTTTGCTTCGTGTTGGGTTGGGACATCCTCCTTTGAATCATTGACCTTCCTAGGTTTGGGCCATTCATTTTTACCTTCCATCTGATCTCTGCCACATCATCATGACCACCAATTCTATGGATCCAAAAAATTTCAAACTTCTAGTTGTGTCACTGATATGTTCAAGGGTTATCCTTCTATAATTACACTTACCTCTAATTCTCTATATCATCCAAAATCATTTTACATCCTCTCGTCTCACCGTCGATGATATGGGATTCATTATGTCCCTCCTTCGACATGGTTGACTTCCGTCGACTTCAACTCATTATTTGGGAACTTGACTGAGAGACTTCTTTCCAGTACCTTAGAGATTGCATGCCCTAATGGCAAGTTCTTCACACTCGAAAACAAGTTCACATCATTGGCTTTCCATCGAGTGAGTTCACGGGTGTTCGACTTCAGTTCCTGTATTCACATTTCGTAAATTGTGGTGATAGTACCTTGAGGGCCATTGTCATTATTGGTGGTTTCTCTCGTGCTTGTTAACAATTTACATCATTGACTAGTAATCAAGTGACTTTCTACCATGCTTGACGTCAACACATCCATTCACACACTAGGATCTATACTTTGATTGGGTCGTGTTGGAGCGCAAGACCCTGGGCTCAGATCACACAAGTCCAGGTTGTGAAGTGGTGTGACATGATTGTGATGATATGCATGCCTCTTTCAAATGGCTTGCTGCGACCAGACCATGAGTTATCATATGTGATCCTTATTATTATTGGATGGCTGTAACCATACCTTGGTTTCATTATGATCCTCTTTGATGGATGGTTGCACCCATACTTGGATCTGTTTACATGATCATTCCCTGGATGGCTACGTCCATGCCACGATTCATGTATCATTTGACAGATATCTCAGTTTATGTATATGTATCTATACTTGGTTGCAAGTTTTCTGATGGCAGACCGGTTCCCTGCACTGATTTATAAAGCATTTCATCCCTCACTCCAGCTCGGCCTTCATGCTTTAGGAGGCATTTGTTACACAACATTTTGTCACTATCCCTGTATTCCCCATTCCTTGATCTTGGAGGACCTCTAAAATGAACCCCCATGATTTTCCTTCATGGAGAAACTTCCATTATGTCCCTCTTCATGAGCAGATCATTTCCCTTTTGCACCATTTCCCCTGAAACTTCTGTTTTGCCCAGTTTACAAGACCAACACTAATGGCCTCTGTCTCCCCGCACTGATGTGCAGATATTAGCACTACTCCTAGCACTGACCGAAGAAACTAAGCAATTTTTCAGTTGCATCGGTCCTTTTATGGAAATTGTTTTAAATTAGAGCCAAAGCTTCCAGCTCTAGAAGCTCTGTAATAGAAGTCTGGTAAATGGTTTGGTCAGATGGGGTCGAAGATGACAGTTTGGGCTCCTTTCCCCTATAATGATGGAACTACCTCAAGGGATAAGTCCTTCTCACATAAGAAGAGGATCCATCTCCCATCCATATTTCTTATATAAACCTCCCTTCTTCCCAAGCACAAACTAGTGTGAATGTTATAGTCACAGTTGATAGTTTTGGCGGAGTTATTGTTGAGTATTGATACTATTTTGGAGTAGATAAGCAAGTTATTACTAGTTGTAGCTACCTAGTTGTGTGGGGGAGAAGTGTGTTTGGGTTTGGAGTGAATCCTAAAGGGAAGAGCTTTAAAACTATTATTGTTTGAAGCCATCATAGAATACTAGCAGAAGTGTGTGGGAACCCAATCTTGTCAAAGGAAGACTGTAGCGTCAAGACGAATGGTTGTAATCTCTCTTTGATATTAATATATGCAACTATCGATTGATTTCCTACATGTTTTATAATATTACATATCCATGTCTTAATGCTTCTTGACTCTTTAAGTAGGTTGAATTGCAATTTCTCTATTATGATGTTTGTGTGTTGTTGTTGTTTACTTGTTTCAGGAACTTGAAGAAGGAAGTGAGAGACTGTTGGAGTGAGCAAGCGAAGACTTCACCAAACAGGATAAGTGACCAAGAGGTAGGCCCTCTTGATTGATTCTAACCTAAGGAAATCTTTCATAGAATGTATTTGTTGTGGCTAGACCTATTATTGGGCTAGATGAATTCGTTCGTGTCCACACTTATAATTTTACTTCACCACACACCTCTTCCACCTCTCCCATGGCTACTTCTGTAATTAATGCTAGATTATGATCCCTACTGACCGGTTGAGGGATATGCCTAGTATTTTTATTTATATCCTCCATCCTTTCTGGATTTGGTTCTGTCATTATATTTCGGAAATGTTGGACCAATAAGTTCTCCATCTTTTCCTTATGAATTAGGTAATTTCCTTCCTAGTCTACTAATGAAAATATCATGTTATGTTCACAATGTTGAATCATCACTTTGTGGAAGATTCTAGTATTCCTTTCTCCCTCCCTCAACCACTGAACTCTCAATTTTTGCTTCCATATGATCTCTTCCTCCTGCCTCCTTTCCTCCAGACTATTCAACATTTGTCCTTCTTCCTCCACTAGGGATTTTGTGTGGCCATTTCTTATTATCTGTTGTTGCACCCTTTTCATCTTTTCTTGTAAAAATTCTTGGCCTTTGTGAATATTTCCAAATTTTTCCTTATTCCATTTTTTTATTTTTCCCTAATTTTATTTGATGCGTAGTTGGAATGTATGCATTTTGTTTCTCCCTTGTTCCTTACTTGAGTTCCACCATTCCTTCAATTTTCCTAGGAAGGTCGGATTGCGTAGCCAGAATGCTTCTAACCTGAATGATCTTTTGGTCTATCCTTGCTTCAAGTCCACTTCCAATCTAATCTACCAGTGGTAAGATCCCATGTAGGGCAGGATTGACGCTTCATAATATACATCTTTGCTTATTAAGTTTTCAGTGGCCACGAATCTATATAATCATGATGCAATTTGTCAATTTCCTTCTCTTCGGTTATTCGACATGAAAGTTCCATTGATTGTTAGTATGTCTACCAGGTGGAGTTCTTCTTGAATATCCATAAATTGTTCCATTTCAGGTTCTTTTCTTCTGATCCCACATTTTTTCTCTCCAGGGACGTTATCAGATTAAAATCCCCCGTTATGAACCAAATATTTTCATGTATTTGGCTTAATGTCCTTATACTTTGTATAAATTTTACCTTCTTGTAGGGATATGTGACCCATATACTGTTGATTATGATCTAATCTTTAGTTCTTATATTCTAGAAATGACCTGTGATGATTCTCTGCAATCATATCCAGTAGTCTGCCTTTACCTCTACCAGGTTCCATATGATTGCTATACCCCTTGCATTTCCTTTCACATCCAATGCTACAACTTCATATCTTGGTTTCATTTTCTGTAGAATCTCTTCTAGTTCTTCTCTTGTTATCTTTGTTTCCTGGAGAAAATTTGATTGAGGCTTTTCCTTTCTCAATCAATCCTGTAGATATCTTTGTTTTCTTCGGCTATTGAGGCCCCTTATGTTCCATGATAGTACTATCATTAGGTAACTTTGTTGAGTTGTTGGAATACCATTGATAGTAGTACAACACTTCTAGTATTTACTAGCATCTCTCCCATTATTTGGATTGACTCCTGTAGGTTTCTCCTCCCTCTTTTCTTCCCTCCTTTACTTCAGTTTTTTTGCTCCTGTAAATTTTCTTGTTGCATACCCAGTTGCTTTGCTATCTCAACTTGTCTTTGTCCTTGGTTGGCCTTGTATTGTTGAAAGGTTTCCTTATACAGTTTCTTTTGATCCTCTCGGATGAATCTTTCATCCAAATGTCTCCATTCATTTTGCAATTTTTTTAGAACTTCCTCTTCCATACTTAACTCCACCCCCCTGCTTGTATCTATTTTTATTATGGTGAGATCGGTTCCTACCTGCTCTTCTTTTTCTCGTAGATCTATTTGGGCTTTCCTCTTTGGGGTTGTTTTTTATTTGCTCGGGTTGGTTTCTTTTTATTTTTCTTGATAATCCATTCATTTTGTTTCATTCTCTATTTCTTCTTCATCTTGCAATGCCTCATATCTCTTGTTACTGATATGTTGTTTTTGGTTGTTGTTTCCTAGGTTTTGATGTCCTTTTGGTTTCTTTCTCTTATGCTTGACCTCTTGCAATCCGTCAATCACTTTATGTGGGGGCTTCGTTTGATTCTCTTTTAAATCCACCCCTTCTTGGTTTAGTGGTCATTCTTTAAATAAGTGGTCATATTTGTGGCACCATCAGCATCAGAACGGGATATGCTCATAGTCCAAGGTCTGGTGCCAGATTTCTTCATGATATCCCAATTCTATTGCTTCAGGGATCAGCTCTGATATATTCATATATACACAGATTCTAGCATATGAGGTATAGCGGCCCCTTTTTGTGGTTTCAGCTATTTTGAGAAATCTTCCTTTTGAGTTCCCAATCCCTTCCAGTATTTCTGGGTCCTAGAAATCCTTTGGGAGATTGAATAATCTTACCCATACAAGGGTTGCCTAGAATTTCTCTTTATCTGGGTTATAACATTCTTCCCAATATCTCATAAACAATCCTGCATTATAATGAAAATATGGACCGTTTTCAAAAGCTCTTTCCTTACCTTACGGGTTTGAGAATATTACTGTGAAGAAGCCTCTAGCTCCCAGCTTGAGTTCTACATGGCCCTTTGGCTACCATTTCTGCTAGATCCATTTGGTCAGGTCCATCTCCGTTGGTCAGACCCCTATGAATTTGCATATCATCGTGTGGTCCTTCATGTAGTTGCGTTATCTTTCCAGTTTTCTCATCGATATTATGAATCTGGGTTTCTCTATTGCACATGCAAGGAACTGCCCTCTACTTCTTGCTTTCCATCTCGCTCTGGGGACTGGGCCATTATTCAGGCTTGCTGCTTCTTTGGATTTTTGATGATTGTGGGTTTGTGCACTCGAATATCCAACCGTTACATTCCGGTAGGAGGGGATCTCTCCCCCTCAGCCCCTGCCTACTACTTGCATATCTTTTCCTATTGTTGGCTTTCTATTGTTCAGCCGCTCCTCCCGTATTGTCAGGGTTTCTGCAGGTTTTCAAACACTAAGGTTGGCTAAGCTTTTGCATAGCGCTCAAAGCTCACATCTCACGATTTTTGGCACGATTATTTATGTGGCTATGGAATGTTTTAAAAAATGACATGTTAAATAGAAGATTTTTATGAAAATTTTCAATAAAAAGAGTTGGAAAGATAACAAATTTTATCAATTTTTTTTATCGATTTTATATCCAAACATGATGCCATTTTTTTTTTTCCAAAAAAATTGATTCGGATAATTTTTTAAGTAAAAATAACAAAAAAAAAGATAAAACATACAATTAAAAAATAAAGACAAAATCCTTAAAAAAAAAACAAAACAAATACAATTAAATTAAAAGAAGGAAAAAAATTAAAAACATAAAACATGAAAAATGATAAAAACATTAAAAAAAAATTAAAAAATTAATTGGAATTATATATATATATATATATATATATATATATATATATATATATATATATATATATATATAAAACATTAAAAAAAATACATAAAAATATTTACAAAATAACATTAAAAAAAACAATTGCGGCCCCACAGGCCCTGGGCAGTGCTTGGTCAATGGCCTTGCCCCTCCCAGAGCTTATGGGTTTACATGCCTAAGCAAGGGGAGTTGCATGAACCTCGCCCCTGCCTAGGCCCATGGCCCCACTGGGCTTGGGCGAGGCAAAGCTAATTCAATTGGCCTTTCCCTATCTAGGGCCTATGGGGTTGTGGTTTTAATTTATTTTTTTTCGAATTTTACTTTAATTTTATTTATATTTTTTATGTTTTTTAATTTTTTAATATATTTCTTTTAATATTTTATTTATTTATTTTTTTAATGTTTTTTTTTAATATATTATCTAATTTATTTTTTATTTTATTTTATTTTTTTTAACTATCCCATTATTAATTTTTTCTTAATTATGCTTTGTTGGATTATATATAAAGTTAATTTTGTTTTTTTGTTTTGTTTTAGGTTATTTTTGTTTTTTGTTTTTGTTTTTAGGTTATTATTATATATATATATTATTATTATATATATATATATATATTATATATATAATATATATATATATATATATATATATTATCTATATATTTTATTATTATTATTATTATTATTTCAATGTTTTAATATTTATTTTCTTTTGTATTTTTCATTTATATATTTGTTTATTACTTTATTTTATTTTATTTTATTCTGCAAGGCCCATGTTGATTCTTTACTAGTAACTTGATCTCATTATGTGTCAATTTGATAGTTGATTTTAAAGTTTTTGCGATAATGGATCGAGTATGCCCCCCGAATGTGTCAATTTCATGGTTGGTCTTTAAGTTTGCATTACAATGGGTTGTGTTTGCCTACACTATATGTCAATTTGATGGTTGACTTTTAAATTTTTGTTGCAATATATCAAGTTGTCTTAGGCTAAGATTTTAAAATCGTTATAGTTTTAACATTTAGAAAAGAGAGTACTCTTGGTATACTGACTCTTTCATTCAAGTGTTCATTTTTAAAGTTTTTTTAGTCATAAAATTTGTCCATAATGCCATGGTTGAAATATGTTGAAAACTTAAGGTTTTTTGTATACATGATGTTTGGTTTTAATTCCATGGCTTAAAATTTGACAAAATTTTAAGGTTTTTCTGTGTAATGATATTTTATCTTTAATGTTATGGTTAAAAACAATTATAAGTATTTTATCTTTAACACCATGGCTGAAAATTGTTGGAATTTTAAAGCCTTTTAGGGACATGATATTTTATCTTTAATGCATGCCTAAAACTTGTTGGAATTTTAATGTTTTTCGAAGTCATTATATTTTATCCTTAACGTCATTGCTAAAAAATGTTGAAATTTTACCTTGAAAAAAATACATTATTCCAGCATCAACACTTTTTGTTTTCAGTGTTTTTCCAATAAATGAAATTAGCTTTTATTGGCTTTTACTTCTATTTTTTTTTAAATGTTGAAAATTTACCCAAAAAAAAAACATTGTTCCAACATTAGCACTTTTTGTTGTCAAGCTGTTTTTTCAATTTTTGTTTGGGTTTTTTGGCTAGAGTTCACATTTTGCATTTACAGTTCCCATTTGACAGTTTACATTGTTCATTCTTTCCTGTAAGTTTATCAGTCAAATAGAGCTTTGGCTATGATACTAGTTGTTAGAAATTAAATAACAGAACAATGAACACATAAAATATTGCAAAAAAAAAATAAACATAGAAAAGCATAAATAAGAGAGATAGATATAAGTGATTCACTCAATTTGGGTTACATCCATGGAGAAACAACTAATCTTTCCTTTCATATTATCCTACAAAATGAAGGAATACAACCTATAACAACTCCGTTGCAACTTTCTTGTCCCTCTCACATGGTCTCCTCTCTTCTTCTCATAGACCCACACCCTCGTCAGGGGCTGGGATCAAACCATGGCTGAAGCAAAAGACCTTTGAACAATCAAGAAGATAATCAATCTCCACACCTAACATATTTCTTTATTTCATTTGATGGTAAAGAAATATGTATATTTTCTAGGATAAGAGTCTATCTATCGAGGTTGTATCTTTATTGATTAAACATTCAATTAGGAAGCACAAATGTGAGCTAAAGAAAGCAAATAATGCAATATTTTGATGCCCTCTCCGGACTATGATATACCATGGGGCTTCTTCGTCAGAGATAGTCAAGGACACCCATCCAAGTATGGGTTGTTATGGTCATCTATATGAGTGCCTCTCATTTCTATGAATTGTATTATGCTTCTTGACATGGTTCTCATATGAAAGATGACTTTGGAGCCCTAGGGACTCTCCAATACTATGTTAAGAATCTTGGGTTAGCAAAGTTGCAGATACTCAAAGACTACAATTCTATTATTGATTAGGCCAAAAAAAAGATAAAAATACAAAGCATGTGTATTCATTTTATGCTTTTTCATATTAAAAATTTCAACCAAGATTTTAAATGGATCTCTTTTCTCCATATTTTTAAAGAACTCAATAGGAAAGTAGATTAACTTTCCAAAGAAGCTTTAACACACCAAAATGGGTATTTCATATTGCAAGAGGATTATGATGGTTAAGTGAAGGAGGATATGGAAGAGAGGTGGATCTCAGCTTCTAGGGTTTGGCTCTAGCACATCAACAAATCTAGCCGCCTCCTGTAGATCTCTCTTAGTAGCCTCTAGCCACTGAGACCAACCAGAAAGAGAGTGGAGAGAGCCCTGCGTGGTGAGTCTCTTCCCCAAAAAAAAACTGATTCCAACCAACATGGATACCGGAGGGGGTCCCCCTCTTCCCCCTCCTGAGATCAATGCCTTCAAACGACTGGTAGCTTCCTATGGAAAGAGAAAAGAAAATTTGAACCATCAGAAATTTGTAAAGAAAGCTGATTCCATCCCCTCAATAGAACTGCCTGTGGAACATCCGTGTCGGATTGCACTGACTTGGCAGATCGAGGGCTCATTGGACAATTTATGGGCCTCTGGCCCTCTCCCAAAGCTATTGATGGATGGGTCCAGCGAAATTGGAGGCCCCTTGCCTCTGAAGGAATCCAAAGCCACATGGTAGGCAGAGGTTATTGTGTTTTTGTTTTCGAATCAGCAGAAGATTAAGATCTTATTTTCCGAAATGGTCCATATTTCATGGGCCCCCAAGGGCTTTATCTGAATAAATGGATGCCAGACTTTGATCCTTCCTAGGAAACTCCTTTAGTCATACCAGTCTGAGTAAGGCTTCTCCATCTTCCTCTTCATTTCTGGAACTCAGAATCTATGGAAACAATTGGGAACAAAGTAGGAAAATACATTGATAGGGCAAAAAGGAGAGGACAATATTCTTGTGCTAGAATATGTGTTGAAGTCGATCTGGAGACAGGACTGCCTAAGGCGATCAAGTTGACCATAGCTGGCTGGTCTCATATTCAGGAACTAGATTATGAACAGCTCCCCTTCAAGTGCCGACATTGTCACGGTTATGGTCATTTCGCTTGAAACTGCAAGAAGAAAACAAAGGAAGAATCTGAAAAAGAAAAGGGAAAATAGTGGACACAAGCCAAAAAAGCAGGCACAACCAAACAAACCAATAGAGCGAAAAGGAAAGGAGGGAACCCAGAGACCAGAGGACCCTCTGTTGGGAAGATTTTAACCAAAGATCAAACCATAGCAAATGCCACCACCTCAACAAATCCTTTTACTGCTCTAAACCCTTCAGAAGACCAACCAAAACTTGAAGAGGGAGAGGTGCAACGGAATAAGGAACAAATAGCAGATGTAGAAATAAACACAAGATCTCATGAACAAACTACAAAAGTCATTTTAGAAACCCCTTACGAAGATGCAATCCAACAGGGAAAACAAGGCCCTCTAGTAGGCGCCAATTCCCCACCCTCTTGTGTAGAAATGAACAAAAAGAAAAAGTTGATAGATAGTCCTGGTTCTTCTGATGATGAACCTCTTGAGCAATCTAACAAAAAGGCAAGAAGGAAGTCTCGCAAAGAGACCAGAGAAGAAGAGGCGGAGTGACTAAAGATGCAGGGCAGTCAGTCCACAATCGAAATGTCACTAGGCATAAACATAAGGACCAGACCCCTAAAGAGTGGGCCTGCACTGCCCCTCTCTAGTAAATAATGTAGATCGTCTCTTGGAATTGCAGGGGTCTAGGAAACCCTCTAAAAGCGGAAGCAATAAAAGATCTATTAAGAATGGAAACTTCAGACATTCTCCTACTCCAAGAGACAAATATAGAAGAAGATTCTCTTCTATCTCTAAGACGAACCAAATGGAAAAAGAACTCAGGAAAAGCGGTCAGTGCCCGAGGTACTTCAGGGGGGACTGGCAACCTTATGGTCGGAGGATATGTTCCAGCTTAAAAGCTCCTTTGCAACCCATCACTAGATATATACAGATCTTCTACATCTCCCAAGTAATATTTCTTTAGCTCTCTTCAATCTTTATGTTCATGTTGACTTCCTGGAAAAGAAGGACTGCTGGAATTCTCTCTCAGACTTCCTAGAAATCTATGCACCCCTAAACATCATTCTGGTGGGGGATTTTAATATCACACTAGACCCAAAGGAGAAACAAGGAGGAGTTTGGGGTAAAGATCCCTTCCATGCCTCAGTGGAGTCTCTAATTCTCGCTTGGGACCTTCTTGACCTCAAATCTAAGAAAGGCTGATATATCTAGACAAATAATAGAGTAGGTAACACCAACATTGCTGCCTGTTTAGACCGGTTCCTAGTTCAGTGTACTCTGCTAGACGGGAAGCATTTAATCTCTTCAAAAATACTACCCAAAATAACATCTGATCCTAACCCCATCTCGTTGCTGATAGAGAAAGAGGAGGACTTGGGCCCTATCCCCTTTAGATTCAACCCTCTTTGGGTATCGAGAGAGGATTTTATGGACATAGTGGCTCATGTTTGGTCGCAATCAGTTGATGGGTCCCCCATCTTTGTGTGGGAACACAAACTCAAATACTTTAAGTCTACATTAAAAGCCTAGGCAAAGAAAAAACCCCTTTCCACTCCAACGAGTCATAGACAGAAGACAATTCAGGCTCTAGCTAAGATTTAGTTAGGCATGGAAGGATCTAAAATCACCAAAGCTCAGCTTCTCATCGAATAGAATGCCCAATTCAACTATTTTATTTCCTTTCGATAGGAAGAGGAATATTGGCACCTAAAGTCTCATAGCCTCTAGCTCCAAGATGGAGATAGAAATACAATTTACTTTCATAGACAATGCAGATACCATCTCTCTCAGAATCATATTTTTGAAATATCCACCAGGGAAGGGGAAATCATCAAAGAATAACCTCTCTTAAAACAAGCAGCCACAACCCATTTTCAGCATCTGTTCTAGGAGTATGGTTCCTCCGACGAAGACCTAGCTACTGATTATTTGTCAAACATACCCTCTCTTGTCACTGCAGATGTTAACGTTCGGTTAATAATGCCTTTTTCTGAAAAATAAATAGTTGAATTCATTTGGTCAATGTAACCAGATAAAGCACCTAAGCCTGACAGATTCACCATCCATTTCTATAGAGCTTGTTGGAACGTAATAAAATTTGATTTTCTCAGAATGGTGAAAGCCTTCTAAAAGAAATCCAAAGTGGGAGGGTGTACCAACTACACCTTCCTTGCCCTAATCCCGAAAGAAGTCAATCCTGAGACTTTTGACAGGTTCCGTCCAATGTCTCTCTGCAATGCCTCCTACAAGATCCTTGCCAAACTCTTAGCAAGTAGACTCAAGCCTCTGTTAGGGAACCTGATCTCCCCTTTGCAGGGCGATTTCGTTAAAGGAAGGCACCTCATAGACAATGTGATCCAAGTGCAAGAAGCCCTCCACTCTAGCCACACTCGGAAGGAAAAAGGTATGCTCATCAAGTTGGATATGTCAAATTATTTTGACCGGGTTAAAATTTCATTTCTCTATAAAATACTTCTCTCCTTTAGTTTTAGTGCCGAAATTGTCAATTTGATAAAATCTTGCACACACAGACCTTGGATAGTCCCCCTGATCAATGGCAGACCTTCTGACTTCTTCCAAGCTTCTCGAGGGCTCTGCCAAAGTTTCCCATTGTCACCCTTTCTTTATATCTTGTCGGTAGAAGCCCTAAGTAGAAAGCTGACAATGGAAATGGAAGTAGGAACTATTCTAGGTATCAAAGTAGCAAGAGGGGTGGAACCTATAAATCACGCCCTCTTTGCGGATGACTCTCTCCTATTGGGAGGGCCTCGATTAAGATAGTAAAGGCTTTCAAAGAAATCCTTCAACACTTCTGGTTAATCACTGGAGCCTTGATCAATAAAAGAAAATGTGTGATTTATGGATGGAACATAGATCACCTAACTATTTTGCGAATTGCCTACATATTGGGATTCCCTGGGTATGAAAAATGGGAAAAGATCAAATATCTAGGCCTTCCCTCCCTTTGGACTAAAGTAATAAGCAAGATAAAAGCAAAAATAGCATATTGGGGAGGTCAATGGCTAACAGAGGCAAGGAAGTTGTTTTTTTATAAAGGAAATCCTCTCCGCCCTCCCCATCTTCCAATCTTCCCTCCTGCTAGCTCCTAAGTCTACCACAGAACAGATCTCCAAACTCCTTTGGGACTTCCTATGGAACAGGGGCAAGGGCAACCAAAGCAAGTTTCATCTGGTAAGATGGGATATCCTCAATAGACCACTCTAGCAAGGTGGGTTACAGATACGGGATCCAGGCTTAGAAAATTTGGTTGTCAAGGAAAAATCATATGGCAATTATATGCAGATAAAAATCATCCAATTAGAAAGATCCTCTGGAAGAAATACCTTAAGGGAGGTTCCCTGAGAAACCTCACAACATCTTCTAATCCAATAGGAACAGCAATATGGAATTTAGTCAGAAGAAGCATCGACCATATTCAGTAGCATTTATACAGAATTCTAGGCAATGGTTAGAGAACATTAATATGGGAGGATAAAATTCAAGGGAATGCCCCATTGGCCACCCTAAATGCCTGCAACGATTTAAAGATTTGGCTAGTGAACAAGGGCCTCCTCTAGCTGGCAGATATATGCTCTTGGGATAGCAAAGGGAATTGGACATGTTAGACATTTCCAGGGGTTCCTAACCCTCTGGAATCACAAAAAACCTTGCTTTGTGCATCTCTCTTTGGCCTCACCCATGTCCATCGTTCATCCAAAGATAAATGGGGTGGGGAAGAACCAGATTTTTTACAGTAGCTTAAGGATTCTCCACTCTACAAGCTACACACGCTTCATTACTAACATCGAAGCTCTGGAAATCTGTCTGGTCCCTCTTCTGCCTTCCAAAGGCGAATTTCTTCACTTGGTTACTCATGCATAAAAAGGCACTAACAAGAGAAAATCTGAACAAAAGATGGTTCCGTGGCCCCTTTAGATGCTGCCTATGCACTTCTGCTATCGAAACCTCTAACCACTTATTGGTTGACTGTGTTTTCACACAAGAAGCCTAGAGGATGGTCCTTCATAGACTTAGTGTACCCACCCCCTCCCAGATATCAATTGTTTCTCTCTACAACTCCTGGGCAGATCAAAACCCTGAGAAAAAAACAAAAAACGCAGGCTGGAAAAACATTTGGCAAGCTATTCCAAAATGCATTTGGTGGAAAGTGTGGTTGGCTCGAAATGAATGCATTTTCAAAAACAGACTCCTAAATTCAGTGGAAGTGGCTACCAACATAAAATCTCTCTTGTTGGAAGTAGTAAATAAATCAAATTTTGCCTCTATTTTATCTGCAGAAGTCTCTATGTGGCTAGGACCCTACGTGATAGGAGAAAGCAAAGAATCAATCAGCAAACCAATGGAACCTCCTACTTGGCACCTGCATATCACTAAGGGTGGCTTTCTTTCGTGGTGGCAGGGGACCTCAAAAGCCACTATTTTCTTTGATGGAGCATCCAAGGGGAATCCAGGCACTACAGGAGTAGGAGGATTGATTCTATCCCCAGACAAAGCGAATAAAACCAGCTACAGTTGGGGCCTAGGCATAAGTTCGAATAACAAAGCAGAGAGTTACAGCCTCTTAAAAGCATGCCAGATTGCGAAGGAGCTAGGTTAAAGATAATCCAAATATTCGGAGACTCGAAGCTACTGATTAATCTCTTAAACTCCAAAGATCATTTTCGTAACCCAGCTTTAAACAAAACCTCAGAGAATTTGAAATACTTTGAAAGACTTCGACATAGTAGACTGATATCATATTCTATGGGATTTAAACAAAGAAGCAGACTTGCTGGCCAATAAAGGATACCTGCTATCTCAAGGAAAACTTAGCATTAATGGAGGAACCTACTCGATTCATCCTTTACCTTAGACAATCTATAGAAGGCAATCTGCATGGACCTAGTAGATAGATTGAGAGTGGTTGGAACTCTGAAAGTCACAATCAAGATTGCTAAGCTACAAGCAGTTGGAATAGTAGGCAGAAGGAATATAAAGCAAAAGGAACAACATCAGAAAAAACAACATTAGATGGTAGTAGGAACTACCGCAAATGGAACAACAACCAAAAGGAATAGTAACAGAAGGAACAACAAGCAGAAGGAACAACATCCGAAGGAACAACAGGATGAAGGAACAAAATCATAAGGAATAACAAGTAGATGAAGGAACAACAGCAGAGTGAACAAAAACCGAAGGAACAACAATAGAAGGAACAACACCAGAAGGAACAGCAAGCAGAAGGAACAGCAGTAGGAGGAACAACTCCTGAAGGAACAACAAGCTGAAGGAACAACAGCGAAAGGAACAACAAGTAGGAAGAACATCAGCAGAAGGAACAACAAACTTAAGGAACAACCTAATGAAAAACATAAGGAAACGGACACAGAATATGCTCTTCCAGCAACAATATGTAAGACAGAAAATAGGAAAAGCCAAAGAACCCAATGAATTTTTGAATTTAAGCATAGGAGAAGGGACTCAACTCATTCCCATTGCGCAGTTTTTAAAAGCTATTGTCGATTGTAATAGGAGCATGCTCCACTTTTGGCAATAAATACACTAACTGTTTTTGTTAAAAAAAAAGTGGAGGATTTGTCCTTTTTGCTATAATGTTTTTCTCTTTTGTGTGGTATATTAGATTTATATTTTTTTGGGGGGTTTCAAACTTCACTGTATTGTTTTTTGTTATGTTTTCT
>APFE030947248.1:62144-134329 GCA_000404065.3 Pinus taeda | reverse complement strand
TCTGCATAAAATTCCGTGAACTTTTCTCCACATGAAATAAACCTTTCTCTGCATAAAATTCCGTGAACTTTACTGCACTATAATTTATAATATGAGATGAGTGGGTTGCCATCAAGTACAACAATTGTATCATAATGCCAACAAAAAAAATGGTGTAGCTGAAAGGAAGAATCACACCTTAAAAGAAATGGCTAATTGTGTGCTCCAATCTAAAGGACTTAGTCTTAATTTTTGGGCAAAAACAATCAATTGTACAAATTACGTAATAAATCGCACTCCTACTAAGGTTTTAAATAATATCACTCTAGAACAAGCATGGATCTAAATTAAACTATATGTAAGTCACTGTCGTGTTTTTGGAAGTGAAGCATGGGCCCATATTCAGGATGAGAAACATAAATATTTAGAACCTAAGAGTGAAAAATGTATTTTTGTTGGATATTCTGAAGATTTCAAAGGATACAGACTTATTCTACTTAAGTCAAAAAATGTTATCATTAGAAGATATGTAAAGTTTGTTGAAAATATATCGGTCTATGAGCCTAGTTTGGTGGATCTACCACCTCTCTCTATCCCTTCTACTTCTAAAAATATTTCTTCTTCAAATTATGATAGCGAGGATGATAATCCTCCTCCACCTTCTTAAGATCATCCCTCAGCTCCTCAGCTTCCAAAATGGGCCTTTGCTACTTGGGACATAGCAGGTGCTCTTTCTAGTGATCCTACACATCAGTATTACACACGTTCTCAGTTCGATAGACCATCCTCTTTACTGGCTCAAGCTTCAGCGAATTATGATCCTGACACTTTTGCAGAAGCTTCTGGCCATCTATATTGGGACATAGCTATGAATGAAGAATATCATTCATTATTGGAAAATGATATATGGGATCTTGTTCCTCTTCCAAAGGGACGAAAACTTGTTAGGTGTAAATGGGTTTACAGAACCAAGTATGGTCCAGATGGAAAAATTGATAAACATAAAGCTCGTCTTGTTGCTAAGGATTTTTCACAAGTTGATGGCATTGACTATATTGAAACTTTCTCCCCTATTTCTAAAATGAACTCTATCCACCTTGTTCTTTCCCTTGCTACCTCTTTCAAATGGGAAGTTCATCAGATGGATGTTAAATCTGCCTTCTTGCATGGAGACTTGCATGAAGAAATCTATATGGAACAACCTACTGGCTTTATACAAACATACTCCAGCCTTGTATGTTAGCTTTAGAAATCCCTTTATGGTCTCAAGCAAGCCCCTTGATCTTGGTATGCCAAAATGGATAGCTTTCTTTTAGAAACTAGATTTTCTAGGTGTCATTCTGACAATACTGTCTACATCAAGAAAGTGGACAAGTCTCTTATCATTCTTGTTTTTTATGTTGATGATATTATCCTTACTGGTAGTGATCCCAGCCTTATAAACCATGTGAAGTCCAGCCATAAAAAGAAGTTTGAAATGACAGACTTAGGACACTTGCATTATTTTCTTGGTCTTCAAGTCTTGCAATCCAAGAAAGGTATTTCCCTTTCCCAGTCCAGGTATGCCTATGATGTTCTATACCATTTTCACATGGAAGACTGTAAGCCAGCCCCTTCTCCCTTTTATTCTGGAGCCAAACTTTCAGTCACTTGTACTTACCTTGAAGTTGATGCTACCTTATATCATCAACTTGTAGGAAAACTTTTGTATCTGACCCATACTTGTCCTGACCTTTCCTCTATCATTGGACTTATTGATTAGTTTATGAAAAACCCACATGAAATTCATTACAAAGTAGCTAAAATAATACTTCATTATGTTCAAGGTATAGCTCAGTTTGGGCTTCATTATAGTGTAGAAGCACCTCCTCTATTGGTTAGTTTCACTGATTCCGATTGGGCTGGTGACCCTGATGATGAGAAGTCTACTGCAGGCTATGTGTTCACTCTTGGTTCATCACCTATTACATGGGCTTGTAAGAAACAAAGTTCCATTTCTCATTCTTCAGCAGAAGCAGAATATTGTGGTTCCATAGAAGCTAGTAAGGAGGCCCAGTGGCCTCGCCAGATCCTATCAGAGTTTGGCCTTTAACAATAGCATCTGACTACACTCGTGTGTCATAATAAAAGTGTCATTCAAATATGCAAAGATCTAGTCCAACATCATCACAACAAACACATTGAAATGCACATGCACTTCATCAGAAAGCTCATTCATGACCATGTTCTTGAAGTGCAATATTGTTCAACAGATGATCAGGTTGCAGACATCTTTACAAAGGATCTCACAGAGGTGAAGTTTACTAAACTTCGATTTACGATTGGAGTTTAGGAAGTTGTCACTAAGGGGGATAACCTCTAGTGCCTCCTTCCTTCTCCTATTGTGTCATATTTGTACATCCTTCAATCCTATCCCAAGTTGTTCTTAAGGTTGGATGTTAGGATATTCCGACACATACGAAATACTTAAGTATAACTCGGTCTAGTGTAGAATTAGGTAAAGTGTGTTTCTTTACTATGTACTTTTGTAACTTACAATCAAACGGTCATGATATGTTTTAGACATGAAGTGATCCGACACTTCATGCTCTCCTCATTATTACCGACACTTGATCCATGGCTTAACACTCGATTGTTCCATGATCTCTATTTAAAGATAATGGAGGTTCATTTTTAGGTTAACCATTCATGAGAGAAGCTTATGTAAATTTTTATTCTTTTATTAATAAATTTCCTGAAGTGGCCAGGTTAGCTGAGGCCATGGACTGTTTCCCACTTTGATGGTTTTAACCACATTAACAATACTGGAGTATTGATCTATGATTTGTTTGTGAGCAGTGTCCTTTGGTGTTATGTCTGAGGAACTTACCTTGTAAATTCCTACAAGGCGTTTGCAGGGGGGTCTCACTCTCATCGATGTCTTTTGGAACCTTTTTCTTGCCATTGCATGGAGGAACATACTTAAGAAATCGAGTGATAGGGTCAGCACCCTGGGCTTCAACCTCCTCCACTTCGACTCCTACATCCTCCTCAACCACGAGGAGGTCTTCAATTTCATCCTCTTCCAGCTCCAACTTTATGGCTTTTCCCTTCTCCTCTGTGGTGGTCTTCATTTGATTTCTTCATGGTGATACATGCACCAATATTGTAGGTCGCTTCACTTATTATCCTTTGTGGTTTCTGTTGTTGGGGTGGGCTTTGGTATGAACATTCTTAGTGATTTAGTGACTTCGGCTAATACCACGGAAACCTCTGGAGCAGCTACTTTTGTCTCCATCACAACTTCTGGCACTGACTCCTCTACTTCAATATTTATAGCTTCTGTGGGTGCTAGCATAATTTTTTCCAATAGTGCTGACGATGTCTCTGGTAAGTTTATAAATGCTGGAGTCACTTTAAAAGCCTTGAAGAATTCTCAGTTCATGTGTGCTTGAGAGTTCAACAACTCAATTCTCAAAATGCCAATTGTTTTTCGCTAGACAGCTACTTGTAATTTATACAGCATTTTTAATTCAAATATGACCATTCCCCTCAAATTCGGTTCGTTAATGTCAAATTGGTGGCATCTCTTCAAGGATCTGAGCAATAAATTTCATCTTAAATGTCACTTGTCCACTTTATTTGTTCGCATTTCTACCATCAAATCATGAATAGTGACTTTAACAATCACTTTCTGACCGACTTGCGTGATTTCTCCTTGGGTAGTGCAACTCCCTTAACACTGCCCCAAACCCTGTGACACTTCCTTACTTCACACAATCCTCCAATCACGCAACACGCCAACCTAGGAAATGTATTTAATAGTCTCTCACCTCCTTTCAGCTACTTGCAGTGCTAAGACTATGCTACCTTCATGTAGTCACATAGCCAGACCACTAGTGTATGGCTTCAAGCGATTGCCATTCACCTTTCCTGGGAAGGGTTCTTAATTCAATTTGACCAGATGCATTGCTCCTCCATCGGTAATTCCCTTAATTATATAGGGCCCTAACTAGTGCAGTTTGGACTTCCCTAGAAATTTATCAAACTTACTATCATATAAGAAAACCAGGTCATTTATATTAAAGGTGCGTAACTTAATCTGCCAATCATGACATGCTTTTTCACATTGCTTTTGGACCTGTTGGTGAAATCTAGCTAGAAGTCTTTCTTCCTCAAGCTTAGCCAGCTACGCGAGCCTCTCCTCCAAGGCTCCATGATCTGTTATACTTGTGAGTGCCACTATACATAGACTACGCACAATATATTCCATAGGCATTACCAGTTCAACACCATAGACAAGCCTAAAGGGAGTTTGTCCAGTCAACTCCTTGCATGTTGTTTGATAGCGCCATAGTATTGCGGGTATGCATAGGTCCCACTCACTTTGCTAAGTGCTGAAAACCTTGGTCAGCTCATTCTCCAACACTTTATTGAATGCTTCCACCATCCCATTACCCTATGGGTCATAAGGTGTGCTCTTCTAGTGATATACCTAAAATTCCTCCATTAGTAGGCTAATCGTCTCATTCAAAAAGTGTGTGTTGCGATCACTCATCAAAACCTTTAGATAGCCAAATTGTCTTAGTAAATACTCAAAGAGGAACTTTGTAGTAGTTGTGCCTGTGCAATCCTTCATAGGTTGTGCCTCCGCCCAATGAGTCAAATACTCCATCGCGGTGATAATGTATCTCGCTGTTGTCCTTCCTTGGGGCTGGATGGGTCCCACAAAGTCTATTTCCCATTTTTCAAAGGGTTGTAATTTCATCTATGGATTCAAGGCCATCTCATCCCTACACAATGGCCTACCAATCCTTTGACGCACATCACACACCTTGCAGTATTCTTTTGAATCATGATGGAGGGTTTGGATCACAATCCTGTGCATAGCATGTTCTATGCAATCACTCTCCCTACATAATGTCCTCTCGAGACACACCCATGAGTGTCCACAAGGATGCTTCTCCTTTCAAACTCTGATACATATTATCGAAATATCTCATTAGACCTGATTTTGTACAGATGCCCAACAATGACAAGAAAATTTTCCGTGTGCACCACTAACTCCTTCTTTTGCTGGATGGTGTACCCTTCCGAGGCAATTCGTGTCATTAGGAAATGTATGATATCTTCAAAATCACCATCCACGATGCACACTACAAATAGCTATGTGTCAGGCAATCTTTTCTCCAAATTCATGCGATCTTCCCCTGTTTTAATGAGCGATAGATGGTCTGGTCTCGCTTGCAGTTGTCCAAGTTTCACAATAACTTCAAAATCATACTCATGGAACAATAAAATCCATCTGCAGATCCCCCCCCCCCAACACAGGCTTATTTACCAGGTATTTCTGCATAGACTAATCTGTATACATCTTAAAATGACCACCCAACAAGTAGTGTCTAAACTTCTGGAGCACGTATACCATTGCTAATTCTTCACGCTTGGTGGTGGAATAGTTCCTCTCTGCCTTGGATAACCTTCTGCTTGCTGACACTATAGAATGGTCCAAGTTTCCTCCACTAGCCTATGTTAGTACTACTCCCAGCTCTATACATGACAAGTTGACATGTACATGAAACTCCTCCCACCAATCCTGGAAGACTAGGATCAGTGCGGTGACCAATCGCTCCTCCAATCAAATACATCCAAGCTCTTCTTACAGTCCTCATTCCAACAAAAATGTGACATCCTTCTTCAACAACTTCTCCATAGCTGTGGTGATATGGGCATAGCCTTTGATAAAATTTATGTTATATCTCATGTGTCCTAGGGTAGTGCACAATTGTTTCACACTTCTTAGTGCTTCCAGACCTAGTATCATCATGATCTTCATGATATCTACCATAAATCCTTTCCTACAAACCACGTGACTCAGAAGGGTCCCAAAATGAACACAAAATAGGCATTTCCTAAGATTGAGCATGATTTGGAATCTTCGACATGTATGCATCATCAGGTACATGCTTGCTACATGGCATTTCACCAGCCCAAACATAGTCCAATCAACAAAGTATAATTCGAGGAACCTATGAGTAGAATCCTTGAATGCAACAATGACTATGTGCGAAAAAATTGGAGGCACATTCCTCAATCCAAATGAAAAAATAGTGTATTGAAAACACCCCCACTCAGTTGTAAAGGTTGTCTTGCTCCTATCCTCCAACTTTATTTTGATCTGGTGGTACCCCGAGAACCCATCAGTGAAGGAATATGCTTCCTAGCCACCTACATTATCAAACACTTCATCAGTGAACGAAGTTGGAAAATGATCATGTATGCAAGCATCATTCAACTTTCTGAGATCCATGCATATCCTTATTTCATCCTTCTACTTATTTTCTTGTACCACGATTGGGCTTATGTAGTCAGATTCTTCCATAGGTTCAATGATTCTTTCAGTGAACATATTTTCTAGCTCTAAGCCGATATTCTCATTATTCTTCAAATTGAGATGGTAATGTCCTTAGTTAACCAGCTTTGTGTCGAGCTTTAATTTGATCTTCATAACACCTAGGTCCTTGATTATCCCTTTCAGGTTTGTAAACTGGGTAGGGAATAAATCTTGATATTCGAGGAGAAATTCAACAACCTTATCCATCATCGCATCGTCCCAATACTCTCCAATCTTCATGAATTTTTTCTCTGCCTCTGTACCAATGTTTACTTGTTTCATTTTCAGCGGCATGGTTATATCATGATTCTCAGTCTGTGGTCCTTCAATCTCATGGTGACCTTCTATTTCAGGGACATTAATCTTTCACAGATCCTCATCCTCTTCTTCAAAGGTTATGTTATAACATTCCAATGCTTGACTCAGCTGAGTAGCCCAATCAGGTTGAATCAGGTCCAAAGGATCTTGCGGTATCCTAAAGATTGATGCTTTCACCTCTTGTAGAGAATCATCAGTAAAGTCAAACCCATATTCAAATATGAATGTCATTATGAATCCTTCATGCAGAATATCCCATTCACCTGTACCATGGTGAATCTTTGTTTCTACATACCAGTTCATCGGGATGACATCCAGGGTGTGACAGAACAAGTGCACCCATTCAGGTTGGGGCTTCTCTCCATAATCCTGAGACCATTTTGCCAAGGGCGTGTATGGATCCTCCTACCCATCATATTTGTCTGTTGTTTGTACCTTTGACTTCCAAAAGAATGTTCTCATCATGCTTCTACATTCACACCATTCATCAAAGATTCCCTTGTGCATACCCCACCATCATGTAGGCGTCGCATGTAGTGCCTGGTCTAATGCTTCAAACTAATACTTTTCTGGTAAATCCCTCTCAAGTGCATCCAAAAAGATATCTACATCATTCAGGCCATCATATGTGGGTAGAATTCTTACTGCTGATGACACATAATGCAGTGACTGGGTCATCATGTTAGAGCTCAGTGTAGTTACTTCATGTAACCAATTTTGCCAGTGCTCTAAGTCTTCATCTGAGTTCGAGGTGCAGGAACTCTTGCGATCCCATGCAATTGGTCCATCTGCTATTGGATTCAACCAATCTTGGTCTCGCACTCTTGTCATATAGATACAATCTAGATCATCATCTCTCTCATATTCGCAGACTCGTTCAGTATAGCGTGATCCTTCAGTGTGATCTAGGGGTACTATTACATAGAGCAATTTATTCTCAAATATCATTTTTCACTTATTTAGGTTGATTACCCCATTAATAGCAGTAGCCTAATCAATGCCAATGAGTGCACGGTAGGGGTTGCTATCATCCACAATTTGTATTACATCAAAGTCAGCTAATGCACTCGCACCTTCAATATCAATAGTCACCCCCTGTAGCCACCCCATGGGGATGGTATTCTATTGACTCGCCATTCTTAGCTGAGTTGAAGACTACTGCAATGTTGGTATTCCCATCCGTTCCCAAGTTTTCTTCTGTAGGACATTCACATCTGACCCTAGGTCCAAAATAACCTGATCCATTTCATACTCTTCTATCTACATGGTCAATATCATCTATTGTCCAATCCTTGTTTTATGCTTACAAATATTTTGTGCTACACACGATTCACTCGGAGGGTTTCTGACGCATCTGTTTATAAGTTCCTATAGCCCCTTCATTGCCTTGCTATCGCACAGTAACTTGACGTAGGTATCCAGGAAGGTTGTAGGCATAGAAGGGTCCACCTCTTGATCAAGATTATCCTTACTCCATGAGGTGGAGGACTCAACAAACCTCTTCTTTGTCTCCATGAATGTTTCATGTGCGTAGTCCAAATCAAGCTCAGTCTCCTTCACCAGAGCTTTGTGAACCCATGTGTTGTCCTCGGGTTGTTTCCCCTTATCATCTCTTACTGTGATTCCACCTCAGAGCACTATATTTACATTCGGATCCTCTTCGCGTGGCTCATGCCTCATCATTTGTAGGTTTTGAGTTAGCTAGGTTGGTAGCACCCCTTTTTGATGAATCCTTGGTATTAGCGTAGGAAAATCTTCTGTTTCATGATAAAAAAGAGTGCAATACTTGCACGATAGACGTGTAGGGTTAGTGAAATTATGGGCACATTGCCCTGGTCCTTCGCAATTGTAGTAGATCAACTGTCCCCGACCCCTACCAAGTCCACCTTCGCCTCAGCCTCATTTACATTATTAAAAGCCTATTTGTGCCATCCCCATGGTCTAGTTAGGGGGGCGAATTTCTACTCGTACCCTATAGGCAGGTGTTCTATCCATCATCAACTCATAACTTCTAAAATTACGGTCATCATGCCCTACCGACCTACAAATGTTTCCGAACAGTTGTTGCGGTGTTTGTACAAACTTCTACAGAAAATTACAGTTATGTGTGCCATGTTTTCTTGTTAACTGGCATATAGTGCACCATAATGAAGGCTACACACTTGATCCCACCTGACCTTCTGGCCTCAAAGGAATCTATCCTCCTCCTGCAATATAGTTTGCAAAGACCAAGCAATGGTCTTTGTCATGTCCATGACCCTTGCATTCTAGGCACAATACCTCTTCACGCACCTTTGGTCAAATTCTTCTATCCTACTTCAAACTCTGCATCTCAAGGCAAATATTTCTCAAATGCACATGGATCTGATTAACCCCAAAACTTGGATCTTACATCAGTGATTCATGCAATCTCATTTCAATCTCCAAGGCCTTTGCCTGATTTATTATCTTCTGTTGTGACAGTGCAACCCTTAGGTATGGCAAGAGCAAAGCCAAAAACCGCTTGTGATGTTGTCCATCTGTTAAGTTCATGTTAGCTTCGTGGATTATACACTTCAACCTTTGATCTAGTTCCCAAGGGGTATCGCCTAGTTGCATTGTGATTTCCTTGAACCCTACAATCAACACTGCCTCAGATTTAGACATACTAAATTCTTTGTTCAGCGCAGTCTGGATGTCTGCCACTCCAGTGTTTGGGTTATCATTAGAGTACTTGATGTCCCATGTTAGCACGTGATCCTTTAGAGCAGTAATCAATGTTGCCTTCTTCATGTGATCATCTGTAATGCCCAGAGCTTCCCATAAAACTTTTATGACAAACCAGAATTGGCCTACGTCCTCATTTCCCAAGCCTTTGAACAAAGGAAGCTTCAATGAATTTTCCATACCGAATTGCGGTGGATGTGGAGGTGGTACAGGTGGAGTCACAGGTGATGGCAGTGAAGTTGGGGGTGGTGTGAGTGTAGGTGGTAGTCACGGGAATCCTTGTATTATTAACTAAATAGGACTTCACAGAGAAACTTGTGATATTCCCTCTTCGTCACCTTGCGGAGGTGAAATCAATGGACTATATTCAAGACACTTTCTTCCTTCATTCTTGTAAGCTGTTCTGCTTTGCGTAGCTCCAAATATCAATGTAGCTGCATAACTTGTTTTCACACAATAACATCTTAATATAGGTATTCAAATATTTCATGTAGTTACCTCGCGGAACTTTGAAAAAGCATCGCTTCACCTCACTATAGCTGACTGGGGTGTTGACCGCGAATTTAGTTACAAATCCTCCTATGATGCAATCATGTCAATGATTGACAATGTGGGTGATGTTATCCTTAGATGCTTCCAATTTCTCTACTAGCTCCAAGGTCCAAACAATATGACCATCAAGTTTTCACCTGCCTTGACTATCTGCTAGCTTCGCGATCCATGCGTATAGCTCAGCTAGAAAGGAACAAAAAAATATCTCATGTACTTCTGTATATAGGTACCTATCTAGCCTCTGTTCCTTTGTCAATCGTGATTTTTTGTTCTCCTACACTACACATACGTGGATCTTCCTATCCAACCAGTCTTTGATCTCTTTCTTAGTTGGATTCCAGTGATATGACATCACACATATCTTATGTAGATTTTGGTCCTAGCAACGGAACCATTTGTTGGCTTGTTGGGGTCTAGCTTAGTTTCAGCATTAGTTAGCAAAAAAAATCCCTACAATATTTTCCCTTTCGGCATCAGCCCATAGGGTACGAACCAAAGTCTCACCCGAAGAATTATGGGGGGATACTGGAACCAAGTTTCTGTAGCCTAAGATGGTCATGATGTTGGTTTATTCCTTCTATTCCTACTTTCGCATAGGTCATTAAGTTTTAGGGCTCTATCTTCCTATCCCCATATTCCTCCCTCTGATACCTCTATGAAAGTGTTTTACAAACCTTCACACAAGCCTACACTTTGGTGCAGATACATTCACGCCTCTAGGGTAGCCTACCATGCAGATTCCAAAGTTAGTTTAGGTGTCTTACTTATCCTATTAGATAATCATATTTAGCACTATGTAAACAGATATCCTTATTTGTGTTTAGTTATCCAACATAATTACATACATTCGGGCATCATATAAGAATTATAAATCAAATTCATACATAACATGTCAACATGCATTAATAGGAAACAAATACACATAATTCATAGAATCCTTCTCTTTATTGATATCTTTAGATGATTATAGACTCTATCCACCCTGCACACATAGCTGCAGGGGTCTGCATGCTCAGCTGTAGACTTCCACCCTAGGCCTCTATGCACTCAGCTGCAGAGACTCTACCTACACTATGACCCAAAACTTAGGCTTCTTACTTCAAAGCTATGACTCTCTAATACTTATCTGAACTAATTTGAGCTTACTCACTTAGCTCTTTTTATACAATACGATGGTCCACAGACCATGGGTAAATCTTTTACAAGTAACTTTACTTTACAAAAATAAGGGCAGACAACCCTTTATGACTCATGACACCTTGATGCTCTGCAACCAGAAAATGTGGATATTTTATAATGTTATTGCAAATTTGAACCCAAACATGGGCTTTTAGCCCCAAAACTGTCTTTGGGGGATCCCATTCCTAGGAGTTCTAGTGGCACACTGATGTATAGAAGTTGAATACATGGTATCAACTCACGAAAGCAAGGAAGCACCTTGGTTATAGATATTTTTTTTCAGGAATGTGGTTAGAGCAAGAATATATAATGATAGATTGTCCTAATCAAAGTGAAATTTTCTTGGAAAAGGACCTTTCTTATCATTCAACGGTAAATCACACTGATGTTTAGTATCACTTCATGACGGATATTGTAGAAAAAAAGAAGGTTTAAATGGAAATGGTGGAAATTTTGAAGATTGGTGCATATGCATTGAAAAAGTTTATGAGCACTGACAAGTTTTCATGGTCTGGAGAAAAAATGAACATTAATGCCCTATATTGGTGACTGGGTACTCTTCTACCCCCTATGCTCAAAGAATAAACAAGTTAGAAAATGTTGGGTATATTTTATATTCTTTTCACAACTAGGTTGATGTGTGATATGGTGTGACAGGCATGGTAAGGGAGCCATAAGCAGGAAATATCCACCTCTGTTTGGGGCATTTTTCCCCATGGTTTTGCACATGGTTTTTTCCCATGGTTTTCAAAATATGGTCAAAGGAACTATGGTTATATTCTAATCCAACATTAATGGATTGGAGGTTTATGAATGTTGTGGAATTTATATAATGTATTGTAACATTGTATTGGAAAATAATGAAAAATCAATCTAGTTTTCTGAGCTTTAGGTTCGAGGAGACAAATCTTTGTATATGTTTTTTGTGATTTTAATTTTATCCTTTTCTATTTTCATTAGTAATTCATTTATATGTATTATTTGTACAAGGTTCTCCTAGAAGGTAATTATAATTGATTTCTGAAATTTATTTTTGTGAACATTATGTATATCAGAAGTAGAATTAGGTGAGGTTTTCCTCTTGTGCTAAGAAGGTAGAAGGAATATTATAATGTGTGCATAGTGGTGTGTTTGGAAATGTGTAAGTTAATTTGGCTCCTTTTAATACATGAAAGAAGGATTAGAATGCAAATTTTGACTGAGCATATTTTTAGTGTCGAGGGTTTTTTTATTTTTATCAATGTGTTGACATGTGTTTCATTTTGGCTGCATGGATACATGACTCAAATAAGAAGGTTGAAGTTGAATGCGTGTTTAAATTACACTGATATGGGAATGTCAAGGAAGCAAAGAGACTTGATGATAGGGGACCTCTATTCTTGCAAGTCCTTTGGGAAAGAGGAAATGTCGATAGCATGGAATGACAGTCAAGGAATTCAATATTTTTAGTCCCACACAAGTTGAGACTATCAAATGTTTTGGGATTAATTTTATGTTTTGGAAGTGAAAGAACCATAAATTTCTACACTAAAAATTAGTGTAGTGAAAGATCCACATAGGTTTGAGTCCAACAAGTGTTAAAAACAAAAGGTGGTGGAAATCAAATAACACATAAAAATATTCAAGGAAAAGTTGTTTGAGACCTTGGAGAAGCAAGAGTTAGATTGAATCCATGCTGCGAGAGATAATTATAGGTTTGAGCATGACTCTTTTTCTTGTGAATAAGCATGATAACATTATATGGAAGCATAAGGAATACTCTATCATAACAATGTACTAACAATCGAATGAAGCGTTAAATTGTGTGTATGTTTCTTATATTGATCGACACTTGTATATGAATATTTACATAGGGTAGATGTTTGAAAGGGATTTTTTTACCATTAATTGATTGAGTATGGGGTACTACCTATTAGAAAATCATAAATGAAAAACTATTTTCTTATGTTGATAACTACTTGTGATGTCTTTCTGCTCTTACTAACTCTCTTATGTTCTTATTTTATATTTGTTTCATCAGTAAATCATAAAGACAAAACCTGAATAGGAACGACACTAGATATAGGTTTCCATGCGGGGCTAAAATCCCTCTATAGGGGAAACCCCAATCAAGCACTTCCACTAATAAATAAAATTTAGATATAACAAGACCTTAAACCAAAATGACATTCCTACTCCACCAATTCACCCTTTTATGATGATCCAAAAATGTTGGTAATCCTTTCTTGTTTAGCAATTACAACCTAGAAACAATCTAGAAATTCGACTCCCAACAACTTTTGGAATTTTTATCCCCAACAACAATTCAAAACTTCAACCCCAACTACTTTAGAACTTCAGTACTCCAACTAGAATTCATGAACTTGTCCTCAAACTTCAATTTCCTACAATTATACATGGATTTTTGTAATCACCAATTCCTACAATCATCCACAAATTCCTGTAATTGTGAATTCCTATATTCACACTCAAATACCTATATTTGTGAATTCATGTAATCATACACAAATTCTTGTAGTCACAAATTACTGTAATCACATCTAAATTCGTATAGTCATGAATTCTTATAATCATAATCAAATTATCGTAGTTGAATTTTATTGTCTTATCCTCTAAGCAGGGTTGAAGTTTATCCTTTATATACTATATTCTACCCCTTAATTACTCTGACTTGTCCAGGTTGAGTTCGACTTGGTGAAGAAGGCCTAAATGACCTATTTTATATAAAAATAGATTTATTTCTTGACAGATGAAGCCCAGTAAGAGTCGTTTACATTATGATAAAGATGAGGACACTCTAACTGGGTTGGACTCAGATGAACTCAAGCTTTAGCAACTCTGAGTAGCATCAAGTTTTTAGCTTTATCATCAACCAAGGAATCTACGTGTGTATCCAAGGTCAAATCTCCATGACCAATGCCACGTTCCCTACTTCATGATCTAGACATCAACACATAGGCTGATGAAATGTCCTCCCAAAAATATTGCTAAAAGATGCTTCCATATCTTCTTATAAACTAAAGCATCTATATATCCACCACTCCAATCATTCTTCCAACATTCAATCTTTTCACAGAGAGATATTGCACAATCAAAACCACAATCAGTAATAAACTTTAAATGTATATATACAACTAAAAAAACCCTTCATGGTCCTCATTCATTCTAATGCTACTTATATCAAGTTATTCAAATACATTATTTCAGGAGCTTTTTTTTTTCAATTTTTCAAGAAGGACAAATACAAACTTAGTACTTCTCATGTTTTTGTTTGCATATTTCATTCATTATTTATTTACTATAACTTGTAATAACATGCCCCCCCCCCTCTTAATTGGGGAGAGATACCCTTTACTCTATCCAACATCCCTCTCAACATAGGGAGAACAACTACTTATCTTATAACATCGAAGAAACTCCAAATTATGAAGGATTCATTCCCTTTGGGAATATTATTCTTACTCGTGAAAAAAGGTATTTTATACATCATTCTTGCAGTTTCCTATACAATCATCATTAGGTCATCTTCAATTATGAACTTCTTCAATATCTTGAAGATTTTGTACCTACAAAACCTTGACATAAAGTACAACGAAGTAAAAGTATGAAGTAAACTATATCAAATCATACCATTTTAATGTAAGCATCAAATAATTCATGATTTAGAAATCAAATACCTAAGCCTAGTTAGGTTCATATTCATCAAGGGTTATACCTTTTATATATTCTAGGTTTCAACAATTAGCTAGGATTTTTGTCATAGAGCTTAGACATTATCTTTGGGATGCAAAGACTTAGATTCAATCAAATAATAATACAATCATTGTACTATATTTAAGGTTTCAACAATATAATTTTAGAATTATATGTTAGATTCTACTAGGGTTTGTTGCAAACCACTAATTTTATCATCAAAAGTAAATCACATTGAAAAACAATTTCATCATATCCTAGAATATTAATCTCTATTAAGGTGTTGTTACAAATCCCAGATTTCCCAAACTAAAACATGACTATGAACAATTAGGTTAGCATACTTGCATATACATATCTAATATGAACTATCATTCAATATTCACGTCTCCATGACAAAAGCATTAATAAATCTAAGTTAGATATGCAACAATTTTGATCAAACTAGGCTTTCAATCATGCAGAATAATACACACCTAGGGTTCCATTCGTAGGACCATATTATAGCTATTACAAGGGTTTTTGTCAAAAACCCTAAGTCACCAAACCCTAAAAATATATGGTTTCTTATTATTGACAAAAAAACTCTTATCAAAATCTTAAAGATCTGGGGTTTTAGTTTATAACTTGGATAATAACAAACACTAAAGGACTAGGGTTCATGCCACAGCAAAACCAAAACCGTAGACATGAATAGAATAGAAATTCAACACTCGTTCTATACTTTATTACCATCCCTAAGAGGACTAGGGTTTCAACATTATTAGCATTGACATAATGTTAGCATCAAGAGGATATGATTTTACAGTGAACCCTAAAGGTTAGGGTTTCACAAAAATTAACAAAATACAAGAGATAATATGGTGGGGGTAAATTAATTAATATAATGAATAATCACCCTAACAAGAATCTTCAATATTCAAATCTATAGGAATAACAATATGAATTATGTAAATAAAATTTCAAAATAAAATGAACATAAGTTTTCTATGGAGGGAACCGTGTACCAAAGCTTGTACTTTAAGACATACCTTGAGTTATTATTTTAACAAACCTTGTAGGATATCAATTCTTGAATGGATTTATTTGAAATGAAACTTATTCCATGTTTCATGTCTCCTCCACAACCTTTGAGTAATATTCAATCTTTCTTTCCAAGGAAAATATAGAGAAACGTTTATCGACATGCAATACGATGAAATCTTGATGTGAGGAGGAAAAACAAGCAACAAGTTACTTATTTTTTGGTAAAATGGTGAAGGATCACTCTTAATTAAATGATTTTGAGGGACAGCTACAACTTCTAAAAAGTAATTAAAAAATGTTTTAGAACAACATCTTAGACCTCAAAACTCTAGAAATGTAAACAAAAAGGATAACAATACAAAAATTAGAATATAAAACTAAGAAGGATACATCAGAGACGACTTAGTCATATAAGTCTTTGAATTTTGATTCACCAATATTGCTCTTCTTATATGGAGCTTCATTGGTAATATTTATTACTCCCTATCTCTCTTCTTATTCCTTGGGTTTTGAGAACATTGATTTTTGTAATTACCCATCTTATGATAGTCCTAACATTAAATTTTAGATAGGTCAAATTTCTTCTTTGGTCCTTCAAAGTTCTTGAAGGTTCCCTTATTATTGTGATGAGAAAAATAGGGATTAGATTTGTTGGATCCTTCATCCTCATTCTCACTATTTATTAACAATATTCAAGGTTCTTCTTCAATGCATGCATTCCACATTTGTTTAAAGGTTGGGGTGTCCTTCCAACTACTAATTCCTCATGCAAAAGAAATCCAAGGTTTTGGTAGACATAGAAGAGAAACAACTACACATTATTTTTTTAGTACTACTTCATCTATTACTTGGATTTAATTTCTTATTCTAGATATCCTTACAAAATATGATGACACATTATCATCACTTGTCATATTTATTGTCCTTAGTTCATTCTCTAGGTTAGTTATCTAACCAATATTCTTGATGGCGAGCAACTTGTTAAGAGATTCATACATTTCTTTAGCAGAATCTATTTTAGATATTTATGGAATTATGTTATCATTTACTCCATCTACTATCATATTCACAACCAAGATTTTGGTTCCTCTGAAACTCTCCTTTCCTTCATCATATTAAGGTTCCTTTACTTTTCCTTGAACAAGATCAAATAATTTTTGTAAAGTGAGGATAAGATCTATTCTCCTTTTACATGCTATGTAGTTAGAGGCTAATTCTAGCTTATTTTCTCACATTAATTTAGTTGAAATAGCTCCTATAGATAGTAGTCTCCTTGTATAGTCCTTTTTCCGGAATTACCTTTATTTGATCCTCTTTTCTTCAATATATCTTCAATCTCCCTTTCTCTTCCTTCTTCACCTTAGCTCTGATACCATATTAGAAATTAGAAAGGAAGAAATATTTTGTTATGTTGATAATTACTTGTGACAAATTTATGTTATTATTAACTTTATTATGTTATTATTTTATATTTATTTCATCAAGAAATCATAAAAAATACATGAAGATTGAGAGCACCAGATGTAGGCTCTCAACTATGGCCAAAACCCCTTTATGAGGGGAAAACCCAATCAAACTCTTCCACAAGTAAATCAAATTGAGATAGACCAAGACCTTAAACATAAAAGGCCTTACTCCATCACCAATTCAACCTTTCAATACGATTCAAGAAGCATTTTTATTCCCTTCTTGTTTAGTAGTTGTTGGCTTGAGGGGGCATGACCGAGGTTCAGTGTTAATCAGACAAAAAATAACTACACTACTGGCCCTTTCAGCATCAACCGTACTTTGTGCCTTTGTCATAAAGCTCGCTTCGACACTTCTTCATCACCTTCACTACAAGGATCTGCAATTCTACCTTCACAACGGGGTTGCAGATGGTGGAGATTGCGTACTCACCTAGCTTTTTCATTGGCTTCAATTTCTCCTCCATTGATTCTACGAGTGCTTGCTCGCCACCCTTACCTCCAAATATCATTTATGGATATTCGCCTATATATGGCATGAGCGTGGTTCTATCAATCAACATATCGATGATGGGTATCAACTCCTCCAACCACAGAAACCCATCATGCACCAAGAAAAAAAGCTGCTTGATAACCAAAACTGTCATGGGGGTGCGGTTATAGTGTAGAACCCAGAGGAGGTTTAGCAATCCTACCTTCTCTACCACCTTGAGCCACCTATGTGCCTCCAACGCTGTCATCACCATATTTTTGTCTATGATGCGGTGCATCAAATGTTCAGTTGACAAGTGCAGGAACTTCTCACGGTCTACCATGTCCGGGTCTTCAAGCTTCAATATCAACACCTGTGCCAAATGTAGACCATTATAAGTAATTTCATCTAGTAGTATAGGGGTTTGTAGGGTAGTCTTACTTTCATTAATGTCCTTTGGGACCTTGGACTTAGGCTTGCATAGAGGGATATACTCTGAAAACCATGTAATAGGGTCTGCACCATGGGCTTCAATCTCCTCTACGTCCACTACCACATCCTCATCATCTATCGAGATGTCTTTGATATCCTCCTCCTTGGCTTGTAGGTTTTATAGCCTTGCCTTTATTCTTGGTAATGGGCATTTGTTGGTTTCATCTTGGCGATGTGCACATCGGTATGGCAGGAAACTTGCCCTTCTTGTTCTTCATGGTATCCTTGGTTGGGGTTGGCTTCGATCTTGGTGTTCTTGGGGATTTAAGGACCTCTTCCAATACTTCGACCACTTTCGGAGTAGATACTTCTACCTCTATCTCCATTTCCTATGCCATCTCCTCTATTACTTGGTGTGTATTGATAACTTCTCGAGGTGTTAACATGATCTTCCACAAAAATTCTTGTGTGTCTACCATAGAAGTCACAAATACCCTAGAAACTATCAGAAGCTCGTATTGCTCACGATTCATAGGTGCTTGAGAGCTCAACAACTGAATACTCAAAATGCCAAGTTTTTTTTTCTGGATAGCCACTTATAATTTATAGGACATCTGGAATTCAAATCTGACTATTCCCCCCAAAATCAGTTCATTAATGTCGGATTGGCGGCTGATTTTTGAGGATCGAAGCCATAAATTTCATCTTAAACGTTGGCCACCACTCCGTTTGACTTCACTTCTACCATATTTTCATGAATAGTGACTTTAACGGTAACTTTACAACCGACCTGCATGATTTCATCCTGGGTAGTGCAACTCGCTCCACATTACCGCGGACCCAGTGACACACCCTTACTTCGCACCATCTTCCAATCGTGCAACACCCCAACCCAGGCAATGTAGTTTATAGTCCTTCACCTCCTTTCATCTGCATGGAGTTCTAAGAATGTGCTACTTTCATTTAGTCACATGGCTGGACCATCTATGTATGGCTTCAAGTGACTTCCATTCACCTTTCCTGGGAAGGTTTATCCATTTAATTTGGTCAACTGTACCGCTCCTCCATCGGTAATATCCTTAATAACATAAGGCCCTAACTAGTGCATCCTGAATTTCCCTGGAAATTTGTTAAACTTACTATGATATAACAAAATGAATTCACTTACCTTAAATTTACACAGCTTGATGTGTCAATCATGCCATGACTTTTTGCTTTGCTTTTGGACCTGCTGGTGAAATCTAGCAAAACATCTTCCTTCTTCGAGCTCATCCAACTATGTGAGCTTCTCTTCTAGGGCTTAGTGATCCCTCATACCTATAAGCGCTGCTATACGTAGACTACGCATGATGTATTCCATAGGAATTACTTCTTCCAAATCATAGACAAGCCTAAAAGGGGTTTTCCCAATAAAATTCTTACATTTCGTTCAATATGCCCACAATATTGAAGGTACGCGTAGGTCCCAATCACTTTGCTGACCATTACAAGCCTTGTTCAACATGTTTTCGAGCACTTTGTTGAATGCCTCCACTGTCCTGTTAGCCTATGGGTGATAAGGTGTGCTCTTCTGGTGGTATACCTGAAATTCCTCTATCAGTGCGATAATCATCTCATTCAGGAAGTGCGTACCATGATCACTCATCAAGATCTTTGGACAACCAAATCGTGTCAATACATAGTCAAATAGGAAATTTGTGGTAGTTGCACCCATGCAATCATTCACCAACTGCACTTGTGCCGAACAAGTCAAATATTGTGTCACAATGATAATGTACCTTGCTCTTGTCTTTCCTTGTGGCTGAATGGGTCCTACAAAATCTATCACCCACTTCTCGAAGGGTTGCAATGTAAGTTGTGGATTCAAAGGTATTTCATCCCTCCATAATGGCTTACCCATTCTTTGACATACATCACATGCCTTGCAATATGCTTTTGAATCCTGATGAAGGGTTTGCCATAACAACCCAGTGCATAGAATCTTTTGTGCGGTTGCTCTTCCTGCGTAATTTCATCCTATGGCACCCCCATGAGCATCCATGAGGATGATGTTTATTTCAAAATCAGGTACATATTATCGCAATATCTCATCCTTCACCATTTTTACAGATGCCCAACAATGACACATAAATTTGTTGTGTGCACCACTAATTCCTTCTTTTGATGGATAGTGTATCCTTCCCATGTAGTTCCTATTGTTAGGAAGTGTATTATATCCTCAAAATGACCATCCACAACACACACTATAAATAGCTCCACGTCAAGGAATCCTTCTTCCAAGTTAGTAGGTTCCTCCCCTTTTTCGATGCATGATAGATGGTCTGGTCCGATGTTCAATCATCTAGGCTTCACAACCACTTTAAAATCGTACTCCTGGAACAATAAGATCCACTTGTAGATCCTCCCTCCCCAACATAAGCTTATTGACCATGTACTTCAATGTGGAGTGATCTGTATACATCTAAAAATGGCCTCCCAGCAAGTAGTGCCTATACTTTTGGAGAGCATACACAGCTAGCCCCTCATGCTCAGTGGTGGAATAGTTCTTCTCTGCTTTGGTGAAACACGTACACGAATCATCCTGGCCATCATACTTATCTATAATTCGTGTCTTCAACTTCAAAAATCAAGCTCTCATCATCTTCTTACATTCATGGAAATCTTCAAATCTATCCTTGTGCTTACCCCACCATCTTGTGAGCGGAGCATGTAGTGCCCAGTCCAATGCCTAGAAGTGCTACTTTTCTGGTAACTCCCTTTCAAATCCATCCAAAAATATATCTACCACATTCAGACCATCATAGGTAGGAAGATTTCTTACCTCTAACAACACATAGTGCAATGATTGGGTCATCATGTTTCAATTCAGCATAGTTACTTCATATAACTAATTATGCCATCGTTCTATCTCTTCCTTGGAGTCTGAAGTGTGGGAACTCTCGCGATCCCATGTAATATGTGCATCTTCGGTGGGAGTCACCCAATCTTGGTCTCACGCTGTTATCTCATAGATACATTCCAGGTCGTCATCACTCTCATAATCGTGGACACGTACAATATAGCACGATCATTTAGTAGGATCGAGGGCTACTGTTATGCACAATGATTTCTTCTCAAAGGTCATCTTTGACTTCTTCAAATTGATTAACCCATTCATATTAGTAGCCTAGTCAATTCCCATGAGTGTACGATAGGGGTTGTTGTCTTCCACCATCTCTATTACTTCGAAATTAGCCAACATGCTTGCTCATTCAATATCCATGGTCACCCCTTGCAGCTACCCCATGGGGATGATCCTCTACTGATTTTCCATCCTTAGCTCAATCAGAGACCATTTTAGAGCAGGCGTCCCCATTCACTCACATGTCTACCTTGGTAGGACATTCACATCTGACCCTAGTTCCAAAATGATCTGATCCATTTCACACTCTAATATCTGTGTAGTCAGTCTCATCTCGTGTCTTGTCCTTGTTTTATGATTGCCAATCTTTTGTACTACAAGAAGCTCACTTGGCACGGTTCCAATGCATCTATTGACGAGTTCTTGTAACCCTTTCACAGCCTTACTGTCACATAGTAACTTCATACAGGTCTCCAGGAAAGTTGCAAGCATAGAGGGGTCCATCTCCTTCTCAGGCTTATCCTTGCTTCATAAGGTGGAGGCCTCACTAAAGCTCTTCTTAGCTTCCATGAAGGTGTCACGTGTGTGCTCCAAATCAAACTCAACCTCCTTTTCTAGGGCTTTGTGAACCCATGTACTGTTTTTAGTTGTTTCCCCTTATCATCTCCTAGCATTATTCCACTTCTGAGCATTATATTTACGTTTCGATCTTCCTCGCGTGGCTCAGACCTCATCATCTGTAGGTTCTAAGTCAGCGGAGGTGGTAGCGCCCCTTTTTCATGTATCCTAGCTATCATTGTATGATAGTATTCCATTTCATAATCAAACTGTATGTAATACTTGCACGATGGACATGTTGGATTAGTGAAATCATGGGCATAGTGACCTAGTCCTCTATAATTCTAGCAAATCAACTGCCGTCGACCTCTACCAGGTCCTCCTCTGCCTCGACCTCTTTCATTCCCTTGAAATCCTGTCTGCGTCATCCCTATGCTCTATTCAAGCGGCCACGTTTCAGCATCAACCCTATAGGAGGGAGATTTGTCCATCATCACTTCATAGCTCCTACAAATATGCTCATCATTCCCTACCTACCTACAAAATTTTTAGAATAGTTGTTGTGGTATCTATACAAACTTCTGTAGCTAGTGACAGTTATCTATGGCGTGTTTTCTAGCTACCTGACAGATAGTGCACCATAATGAAGGCCCCGTACTAGGTACTTCTTGAGCTTCAGGCCTTAAAGGGACTGGTCCCCGCCCCCGCAATACAGTCTGCAGATACGAGGGAATGGTCCTTGTCATGCCCCCGACTTCTGCATTTCAAGCACCATACCTCCTCGTGCACCTTTGGTCGAACCATCCTATCCTATTTTAGAATTTGTATCTCAAGGCATAGGTTTTTTAGCTGCACATGGGTCTGCTGAACTCCTAGATTTGGATCTTGCATCGAAGTTTCATGTAGTCTCATGGCAATCTCCAAAGCCTCTACCTCAGTTGTTATCTTCTGATACGACAATGCACTCCTTAGGTGTGGTAGTAGCGAAGCCAAAAACCACTCAAGATGTTGTCCATCTGTCAAATTCATGTTGGCTTCACGGATTTTACATTTCAGCCTTTGATCTAGTCCCCAAGGCATCTCACCTAATTGCATCGCAATCTCTTTGAATGCCACAATCGATTGTGCCTGAGATTTAGGCCCACTAAATTCCCTATTAAGTGCTGCATGGATGTCTGCCACTCCAGCATTTAGGTTATCATTAGAGTACTTAATATATCAGGTTAGTGTGTGGTCTTGTGGAGCACTAACTAGTGTCACCTTCTTCAAATGATCATCTATAACACCTTGAGATTCCCATAGAACCCTCACAACAAACCGGAATTGGTCTGGGTCCTCATTTCCAAAGCTTTTGAACAAAGGAAACTTCATTATATTTTCCATATTGAACTGCGGTGGAGGTGGAGGCAGTACGGGTGAAGTTGGAGGTGAGGGTGGTTAAGTTAGAGGTGGTGTGGGCAGAGGTGGTATTCACGATAATCCTTGTCTTATTAACTAAATAGCACTTCGCGGAGAAACCATCGCTATTATTTCTTTGTCAATTCACAGAGGTGAAATCAAGGTATTATACTCTGGACCATTTCGTCGTTTGTTCCTATAAGCTTTCCACTTTGTGTAGTCTTCAACATCAAGGTAGCTGCATGACCCCTTTTCTGCACAATAGCACTTTAATCCAAGTATTCAAAGATTTTACGTAATTACCTCATGATCCTTTAAAAAAACACCACTTCGCCTCACTGTAGCTGACTGAGGTGTCAACAATGAATTCAGTCAAAATCCTCCTATGACGCAATTGAGCTAATGATCGACAACGCAGGTGATCTTATCCTCTAATGCCTCCAACCTTCACATTAGCGCTAGGGTCCACAAAATAGGACCATCAAGTTTCTGCTTTTGTTGGTTATCTACTAGCTTCGCGATCCACTCATATAGCTTAATAGGGAAGGAGAAAAAAAATACCTCATGGATCTCTGTATACAAGTATATGTCCCTATTCCTTTGTCAATAGTGGGTTTTTGTTCTCCTGTGCCACAAATTCATGGATCTTTCTATCGAACCAGTCTCCAATCTCTTTCTTAGTTGGATTCCAGTGATACGACAACACACATCTCTTATGTAGATTCTGGTCCCAGCAACAAAACCATTTGTTTTCTTGAGGGGGCCTGACCCAGGTTCATCGTTAATTAGCCAAACAAATCCCTACACTACTGGCCATTTCGGCATCAGCCAATGGAGTGTGGATCAAAGTCTCACCTGTAGCATCATGGGGGGGATGTTGGAACCAGGTTTCCGCACCCTGAGATGGTTGTGATGTCATTTAATTCCCTCTATCCCTACCTTCATGCAAGTGGCTTCGCTCTAGGGCTTTCAAGACAAACCCTCTATTCTAGCCTTCAATACCTTCATGAAAGTATACAATCGACCTTCTCGCAGCCCTACCTTGTGGCTCGAGTACTTTCGTGCCGCTATGGTAGCATGCCCTGAAGATTCCCCAATTATCCTAAGTGATTTTCTTATCTCGTCAAATACTTAAAGTTAACACCACATAAGAAGAGATTCGTAATTGTGTTCAATTAGTCAATGTAATTACATTCATTTTCACATCATATAAGCATAATAAAGGAAGTTTATACATAAGATATCCAAACGTATCAATAGAACAAAGACATGTAAATTGCAGAATAATTCCTTTTATTAATATCCTCCAAGTGATTACAGACCCTATCCACCCCATGCACGCATCTGTAGGGGTCCACACACTTAGCTACAAAGACTCTACCTATGCTATGACCTGAAACTTAGACTTCCTACCCCAAAGATATCACTCTATTACATGATTTTCCATTGTCCTTCTTAATTGCCCAAACTACTTAGAGCTTAGCTCTTTCTATACAATCACATGGTTTGTGGACCATGGGTTTGTCTCTTACAACTGACTTTACTTTACAAAACTAAGGGCAAAATACCCTTTTTGACACATAACACCTTCGCACTCCACGACCACAAAATGTGGAGCCTTTACAAATATATTATAAAAATTGACTTAACATGGGCTTTTAGCCCCAAAATTTCCCTTCGGGGATCCTTCTTCCAACAATAGCTATAGCCCAACAATAATCTAGATCTTTGACTTCCAAAACTTTTCATAAAACAACAATCCATAACTTTGACCATCACTACCTTAGAACATCTGTCCTCTAGCTTCAATACTTCAACTTGTCCTGAAATTTTAGTTTTTTTGCAATTATACAAAAATTCCTATAATCATGAATTCATTCAATCATACATGAATTCCTGTAATTGTGAATTCTTGTAATCACACCACAATTCCTATAATCACACTTGAATTCTTGTAATCACACCGGAGTTCCCATAGTCACAAATTCCTACAATCACACTTGAATTCCCATAGTCATGAATTCATCTATTCATCTTCCTACATTTGCACCAATCATCAAAGATTCCCTTTTGCATACCCCACCATCTTGCAAGTGTAGCACGAAGTCCCCAATCCAATGCCTGGAAGCACTGATTTTTTGGTACCTCCCTTTCAAATCCATCAGAAAAGACATCTACCTCATTCAAACCATCATAAGTAGGAAAATTTCTTACCTCTGAGGACACACAACATAGCGATCAAGTCATCATGTTGTAATTCAGTGTAGTTACTTCATGTAACTGATTCTCGTACCGTTCTATCTCTTCATCAGAGTTTGAACTGTAGGAAGTCTTGTGATCCCATTTAATCCATCCATCTGCGGTGGGATTCACCCAATCTTGGTATCGCCCTGATATCTTATAGATACAGTCTAGGTTTTTATCACTCTGATAATCAAGGATAGGTTCAGTATAGCGCGATGCTTTAGTAGGATCAAAGGGTACTATTACATGCATTGGTTTCTTCTCAAACATCATCTTTCACTTTTTCAGGTTGATTACCCCATTCATATTAGTAACCTAGTCAATTCCCATGAGTGCAGGATAGGGATTATTGTCATCCACTAACTCTATTACTTCAAAATCAGCCAGCACAATCGCTCCTTCAATATCCACGGTCAACCCTAAAGCCACCCAATGGGGATGATCTTCTGCTGATTCGCCAAGCTTAGTTGAATCAAAGACCATTGTAGTTTAGGTGTCCCCATTAGCTTCCAAGTCTTCTTTCATAGGACATTCACATCTGAACCTAAGTCCAAAATGACCTAATCTATTTCATACTCTCCTATTTATGCAACGAGTCTCATCTCCTGTCTCATCCTTATTTTATGCTTGCCAATATTTCGTATTATGAACGGCTCACCTGGTGCAGTTCCAACACATCTATTAATGAGTTCTTGTAACCTCTTCATAGCCTTATTGTTACACAGTAACTTCATACAGGTCTCTAGGAAAGTTGTGAGCATAGAGGGGTTCATCTCCTGCTCAGGCTTATCCTTGCTTCACGAGGTTGAGGCCTCACCGAAGCTCTTCTTAGCTTCCATGAAGGTTTCACGTGCATGCTCCAAATCGAACTCATCCTCCTTTATCGGGGCTTTGTGAACCCATGTATTGTCTTCTGGTTGTTTCCCCTTGTCATCTCTTGTCATGATTCCACTTCTGAGCACTATATTGACATTTGGATCTTCCTCGCACGGCTCAGATCTCATCATCTGTAGGTTTTGAGTTGGCAGAGGTGGTAGCACCACTTTGTCATGTATCCTAGCTATTAGCATAGCTCAGTCTTCTGTTTCATTATCAAACATTGTGTAATACTTGCACGATGGATGCGTTTGAATAGTGAAATCACAAGCATATTGTCCTCGTCCTCTACAATTGTAGCAAATCAACTATCCTTGACCTCTACCAGGTCCTCCTCCATGCCCCTGAAATCTTGTATGTGCCATACTTGTGCTCTAGCAAAGGAGCCGTGCTCATGCTTGAACCGTATAGGTAGGAGTTCTATCCATCATGAGTTCATATCTCCTACAAGTATGCTAGTCATGCCCTATAGACCTACAAAATTTGCAGAACAGCTATGGTGGTGTCCATACAAATTTTTGTAGCAAGTAATAGTTATCCGTGGCATGTTTTTAGCTACCTGATAGATAGCACACAATAATGCAAGCCCCACACTAGGTCTTGCTTGAGCTTCAAGCCTTAAAGGCATTGATCCCCCTCCTATAATATAGTTTGCAAATACCATCGAATGGTCCTTGTCATGCCCTTGATTCTTTCATTTCAAGCACCATACCTCGTCATGCACCTCTGGTCAAATTGTCCTATATCCTAGCTATTAGCATAGCTCATTCTTCTGTTTCATTATCAAACATTGTGTAATACTTGCATGATGGATGCGTTTGAATAGTGCAATCACAAGCATATTGTCCTCTTCCTCTACAATTGTAGGAAATCAACTATCCTCGACCTCTACCAGGTCCTCCTCCATGCCCCTGAAATCTTGTATGTGCCATACTTGTGCTCTAGCAAAGGAGCTGTGCTCCTGCTTGAACCCTATAGGTAGGAGTTCTATCCATCATGAATTCATATCTCCTACAAGTATGCTAATCATGCCCTATATACCTACAAAATTTGCTGAATAGCTATGGTGGTGTCCATACAAATTTTTGTAGCAAGTAATAGTTATCCATGGCATGTTTTTGGCTACCTGATAGATAGCACACAATAATGCAATCCCCACACTAGGTCTTGCTTGAGCTTCAAGCCTTAAAGGCATTAATCCCCCTCCTATAATATAGTTTGCAAATACCATGGAATGGTCCTTGTCATGCCCTTCATTCTTTCATTTCAAGCACCATACCTCGTCATGCACCTCTGGTCAAATTGTCCTATCCTACTTTAGACATTGTGTCTCAAGGCATAGATTCTTCAGCTACACAAGGACTCTACTACACTCCTATATTTGGATCTTGCATTGGAGTTTCATGTAGAATCATGGAAATATCCAAGGCCTCTTCCTAAGTTCTTATCTCCTGCTACGACAACGCACTCCTTAAGTGTGGTAGTAGTGAAGCCACAAACCACTCGAAATGTTGTCCATTTGTCAAATTCACGTTTTCTTCGCAGATTGTACATTTCAGTCTGATCTAGTTCCCAAGGCATCTCACTTAGTTGTATCACAATCTCTTTGAATCTCGCAATCAATTGCACCTCATATTTAGGCCTACTAAATTCCCTATTCAGTGTTGTCTGGATGTCTACCACTCTAGCATTCGGGCTATCATTAGAGTACTTAATATACAAGGATAGTGCGTGATCTTGTAGAGCAATAACCATTGTCACTTCTTTATCTCATTATCTATAACACCCTGAGCTTCCCATGTAGCCCTCATAGCAAACCAAAATTGGTCTGGGTCCTCATTCCCAAGCCTTTGAACAAAGGAAGCTACACTGTATTTGGCATACTAAACCATGCTGGAGGTGGATCTGGCATGGGTGAAGTTGGAAGTGACAATGGTGAAGTCAAAGGTGGTGTGGGTAGTGGTCGTATTCACTAGAATCCTCATTTTATTAACTGAATAGAACTTCATGCAGAAACCTTCATTATTCGTTCACCACCTCATGGAGGTGAAATGAAGGGACTATACTACAGACCCTTTTGTCCTTCACTCTTATCAATTTTTCCACTTCACGTAGTCCTAAACATCAAGGTAGCTACATGACCCATTTTTTGTACAATAGCATTTTAATCTAGGTATTAAAAGATTTTATGTACCTACCTCACAGTCCTTTGGAAAAGAGACACTCTGGTTCATTGTAGCTAACTGAGGTGTCGACTGCGAATTCAGTCACAAATCCTCCTATGACATGATTGAGCCAATGATCAACTACATGGGTGATCTTATCCTTTGATGCCTCCAACCTTCACACTAGCTACAGGGTCCACACAATAGGACCATCAAGTTTCCACCTTCCTTGGCTATCTACTAGCTTTGTGATCCACTCATATAGCTCAAAAGGGAAGGAGCAGAAAAGGACCTGGTGGATCTCTGTATATAGGTATCTTTCCAAACACTGTTCCTTTGTCAGTCACAGGTTTCTATTCTCATGTGCTATGGATTCGTGGATCTTCCTATACAACTAGTCTCCAATCTCTTTCTTAGTTGGATTCCAGTGATATGACATCACACATCTCTTATGCAGATTTCTGTCTCGGTAATGAAACCATTTGTTGGCTTGAGGGGGCATGACTCAAGTTCAACATTAATTAGCCAAACAAATCCCTACACTACTAGCCATTTCTGCATCAACCTGTGGAGCGCGGATCAAAGTCTCACCCAAAGTAGAATGGGGGGATGCTGGAACCGAGTTTTCGCAACCTGAGATGGTTGTGATGTTGTTTGATTCCCTCTATGCCTACCTCCGTGCAAGTGGCTTCGCTCTAGGGCTTGCAAGACAAACCCTTTATTCCGGCCTTCAATACCTTCATGAAAGTATACGATAGACCTTCACGCAGCCCTAACCTATGGCTCGAGTACTTTCACATTGCTATGGTAGCGTGCTATGCAAATTCTCCAATTATCCTAACTGATTTTCTTATCTCGTCAAATAATTAACGTTAACACCACGTAAGAACATATTTGTAATTGCGTTCAATTACTCAATGTAATTGCATTCATTCGCGCATCATGTAAGCATAATAAAGGAAGGTTATACATAAGATATCCAAACACATCAACAAAACAAAGAAATAGAAATTACAGAATAAATCATTTTATTAATATCATCCAAGTGTTTATAGACTCTATCCACCATACGCACATAGCTACAGGGGTTCACGCACTTAGCTGTGGACTTCTACCCTAGGCCTTTGCGCACTCAACTGCAGAGCTTCTACCTATGGTACAACCTGAAACTTAGATTTCTTACTTCAGAGCTATTACTCTATGACATGATTTTCCATTGTCCTTGTTGATTGTCTAAACTACTTAGAACTTGGTTCTTTTTATACAATCGCATGGTCCGTGGACCATGGGTAGGTCTCTTACAACAGACGTTACATTACAAAACTAAGGGTGGACTACCCTTTTTGACACATAACACCTTCGCACTCTGCGACCAAAAAATGCGGAGCATTTACAACTATATTATAAAAATTGACTTAGCATGGGCTCTTAGCCCCAAAACCACCGTTGGGGGATCCCGCTCCCAACAACAGGTATAGCCCAACTATAATCTACATCTTAGACTTCCAAAAGCTTTCATAATTTCCCCCCTAGCAACAATCTAGAACTTCGACCCTCACTACCTTAGAACTCCTATCCTCTAGCTTCAATACCTCAACTTGTCAAGAAATTTTAGTTTCTTGCAATTATACACAAATTCCCATAATCATGAATTCATGCAATCATACACGAATTCCTTTAATTGTGAATTCCTACAATCGGACCAGAATTCATGTAATCACACCTGAATTCCTGTAGTCACGAATTTCTACAATCACACCTAAATTCCCATACTCATGAATTCATGTATTCAGAGCTGCATTCCTGTTGTCAGACTTTAGAGTCCTATCCTCTAGACGAGGTTGAATTTCTCCCTTTATATAGTATATTTCCCCTCCATTAGGATGACTTGTCTAGGTTGAGGCGAACTTGGTGGAGGAGGCCTGAATGACCTATCTTACATAAAAATAAATTTTGATCTTGACATATGAAGCCCAATAAGGGTATTTTACATTATCAAAATTACGAGGGAACTTGAAATAAACCATAGAACCATACAATGCAGGATTTGACCTATAAAAAATTGACATAAGCATGAAACACTTGGTTTAATAAGTCAATTTATTTTTTTAATCAAAACTATTTTTGTTCCTTTTCACAAACAAATTAGATCATGAGTAACATACAGTTATGAAGACTGACATTAGTTACATTCTTCAACACTATCAAGGAGACATAATGGCATAACTAGAAGTGTTCATAGCATGTAATGTTACACTCAGGAAGGGGACATACTCTAGATATCTGAGTTAATTATTGGTCGATAAAAGGACTGGGTCACTTATAAACATGAAATAAAAAATATTTAGTGTATACATCATTGAGATCATGTGATTAAAATCCCAAATGGATTTCAATGATAAGGTCTTGATGGTCATGCTTGAAACAACAAAGTAGGCAGGTTGAATATTGCAGTGTGATGATGCAGTCTAGAGAGAGAAACCATGGGAACTAGTTGCAAAGTGTTTAATTAAATGCTTCAATGAACTAATTCTTTCATTAGTAAGATGTAGCCATGGAAGTTAACTTTGAGGAGGAGACAATGAGGCTTGCATCATGTCAGGAAAAGAGAATGGAAGTGACACAAAGGAGAATTAGGTGTGTGAAAACAAGAGGATGGTTATATAAGGAATACAAAAATAAATAATAAATAATAAATGAATAAATAATATATTATAATAAAGTCGCAAATTGTATTGCATGTAATTGGGTATACTGTTCAAAAGAACTATTAAGGCATGTGTGTCACTAGGAAATTATTAGTAATGTCTAGTGTTAGACCTAGGTGAGAGGGGTCATGTTGGGTAAAAGGCACATCGGGTACAAAGTTTGAGGGGGGTAAAGGATAGAGTGAGTAGGGCTAACTCACTTGGATAGATTAGCTACATTTATTGAAGGAAACTGTAAGTGAAGGTTCCACTGGTGATTTTTAGGGAAGCTTGGCTTGGGGAAAGAGTTAAAGTTGATTGGGTCAATAGTAGTAGTTTTGGGCCCATAGGTTTTTGGCTTCCCATCTTAATTTTCACATGAATTCCATATAATGGAGCCTTTAGAATGCTTAGAATACTTCATTGCAATAGGAATATGGAGGTGAGAGGTGAAGGCTCACTGGGATGAATTATCCAAGGTTTTGTCTAAGTATTAATGAAATTCGCTTACCTAGGTATTTTTCCAGAGTTAGGGTTTCCCCAGGGTAAATACTTGGTGTTAGGTTTTTTATCTTTTATGATTGTTTTTCAATGATAGTTTGATGTTTTCTATCTTTGGAAAATTTATTCTATAGGCTTTGGCCCCTCAAAAATAGTGGGGAGATCCATATACGCGAAATGTTTTTTTGAAATTTTATGTTTTGTTGTTTTTATTTTATGGTATATTTCACTAATCATTAACATTTTTTATGACATATATGTTGCACCATAGTGACCAGAAGGAGAATAATTATATGGACTTTTGGGAATCATAAGAAAGGTGGAGCTAGTAGTGTCCTAGGAGGATTCATATGAGGACGATGATACTAATCAATGTGTGATGAGATAGGTGCAACACAATCTAGAGGGGCGTGATGGGTGTACCATTCACTGGAATTGACGATGTACCATGACATTTATAGTTCCACTCCGTAGGTGTGTCTAGTAAGTTGGGACATATTTCCAATTATGTGTCTTTAATGGTTATGTGCTAATGGGAGTAGAGAGACTCTGATGATGATATGTTATGATGAATTATGTATGATCACTTTAGGCATGTTCTTATACATTAGTCTATTAGTTATGAGCTTATGAGCCTACACCTACAAGCCCAATCTTAGAACTATAATGGATCATGTGTTTTGGGGTGATGTACGCAAACTATTTCCTATATATGTATATGAGTGTCAGTTGCGACTTATTGATGTGTTGAAATTACGTTGAAATGGATCCCATGTGTTTTATGTAAACAAATGTTCAATTATCTTGATTTATATATTTTATAGCTATCATTCTAACATATAGTTAGCTAAGGAATCAATCAATTCATTATAACTCTTAGGGACATGTTGATAAATGTTGTAATGAAATGAAAATTCAAGAATATGTACCTTGAGATAGCGAAAAAATAACATGTGATTCTTGACATGATAGATGTGATTCAACTATGATACTATGAGCTCAAAGTATAGATTGACTAGCAACTAATGAATGCTTAGAGCTATGGCCTTGGTTAATAGTTTAATGACAACATTGTATTCTACTCTGTTACTAGTCATAGAGCTCAGTAAGATGCCCTATAAACTCAAAATTTAATTAATGAGTGAAAAAGGCACCCAAGTGGTGGAAGCAAATTTCAAGGAAAATTTTAAGAAGCACTATAAATTTATATGTATAATAAATGGGCGAATATAGGAAAAATGGGAGGCGGTTTTATCAATAATATAATATGTATATATACTTTTTTTGGCAAATATATCACTGAATTATAAAATCTTGTAAGATATTGGCAAATCTTTCACTAAATGATAAAAAGTGAAGTCTTGGTGAATGTTTTGTTAAAGTATGAAACCATATATGATAATAGGAAAACATATTCATTAAATTGTAATATACTAACATACATGTTTGGAAAAAAGAAACATAATTTCCTCTTCCTACAAACAAGGTTGAAAGTTTTAGTCGCCATGTTTTCAAGGTTCTAATTGTACACTCTTTCATATCCTTCTATTAGTTTTGATAATATTCCACAACAAAGTTCTTGTAGTTGTTGATCTTGACCACCAGTTTTGTCAAGGTAGGAGATATTAATCTTTTCTCTACCACTTTTATCAACCTACCACTTTTGTCAAGCTATCAAATTTATTTCTTATTCCATAAACTCCAACTGTGAGATAAAAAAAACTCATTTTCTTTACCCCAACACGCCAACATCTAGCAAGCCCCAACTATATAATATAAGAAAGTAGTAGGTATCCCAAAGGCCTGAAGGGGATCTAATGGAGTGAAGTCACCATTTTCAAAAGCCTTCCAATCAATATATTAATATATACATATAGATTTATTATTATTTTAATTGGAAATCTTCAATTAAATAATAAAATTTAATTACGTCTCTCCCAATCTAAATTGCTTATTAGCATAATTCACTACCTTCATACATCTTGCATTTTTTATCAACGTTATAACATGTGGATTAATTTCCTTTTTGCCCAACAATCTCTACCTTTTAGGACAATATGGTGCACTGGCCCAACCCCTATAGATCATTACAACAAATTAAGAAAAATAAAGAAGATGAAAGGTTGTACAAACCAGCATATTTTTCAAGCACTGCCCCAACCCCTACAGATCATCACGACAAATTAAGAATAACAGAGAAGATGAAAGGTTGTACAAATCAACATATTTTTCAAACAATTAATCCAACATCAATGCCTTAATTTTTTCATGAAGATTTCATATTGAGAACATTTGAAAAATGGTGGGAAATCTCGGCACTAACTATCTCTCTTCTACGAGAGTGATGTGGAAAGAGTGATAAGATTTCATTGTTTTGATTTTTTTTTTTGTTAAATCAGAAATACCAATATTAATGGAGATACTGGTATTTTTTACTAAATTTTGTGAAGTGACTAAATATATATCTTTAACCATTCACCTTAAGATGTTTTTTATAATATAATTTCTTAAGTCTATTTAATATCTTCATTATCATAAAAACCAACCTATATCCATCTTAATTCCACTTCTACCACCCTTGGACGGATGAAATATATTTATTTCTCTCAACACTTGGTAGATCCGGAATTAAGATGGATCTAAGGTGATAGAATTTTCCATTCAAATAGTCTATGCTCACATGAATACCATGATATTACCATGGGTCAATACCATGGGTTATCATGAACATCGAGCCTAAAAAATACTATTAGTAATTTATAAAAATTAATAAAATTAATAATTGATTTGTATTTTATTTTTTTATTTTAACCAAATTAAAATGTTTAAGTGACATTAAATTGCAAGATCCATTTTTATCCTTGATCTACCATGCCCTAGTATCAAATATTTTTTCACTCTATGGTAGTTTGCATATCATGATATTTGATCCCTCTGGGGGCTTAGTAGATCCAGAGTAAACATGGATCTATGATGGCTTAATTCCCCCATTTAAGTAGCCTACATTCCACATGAATACCATGGGTCAATACCATGTGCCATCATTTTTCTTCATTAATACTAATATTAGGGTTAATAATGAGTAAATAATGTTTTTTTTGCATGGTATTGATATTAATTTTGCCCATGGTATTTGGCCCATAGTATTTGGCCGATAGGCTTCATCTATATATAACACATTTTTTTAGTGTTCTTAAATATAAGGTGACTTATGGAGTAAATATAAAAAAATGTTTTCCATTATTCTTTATATGACTATGACTAAACAAATGAAAATTTGGAATATTGCAAGAACATTATTCAATCTTTAAATAAACATGAAAATAAGAGACTTGAATTATAAATAAAATGAATTATTCTTTTGTGACCATTTCTTCCAAAAATAATGTCATTTTCTCGAAATTAATCCCAATACCACGAAATATAGGAAAATGAAAGAAAAAAACATTTTTACACCGAATGTGGATGATGAAATAAATATCATAAATACCTATTCTTGACAATTAGGGTGAAAGGAATGTTGTAACTCCTAATTTCAAGGGTGAAATTTACATTTTTTACTCTCTCCTTTAAAATAAGGTGGGTTGACCTCCATATCTAATTCTTTTATAAAATAAATTTGAGGTGATTTGTAAGAATATACTATGATACAAAATATTTCGCCCAATAAAAATATAAACCCCTTAATTTTGCCCGGGGGAAATTCACCCTTAAAATTTTCCATTGAAGCGATGTTCTAGGAACTACAACTACCACCATTGGCATATGGTATGTAGATCAAGGTGGATAAAAAATTACTCAAAAACGGTAACAAAGATGATGAGAAGTGAGCCGAAACATGAAAGACATGAAGAAATAGTAAAATAATACCTTAATTACGTATGTATATGGAACCACGACCAGAGGCATAGGAATAGTAACTTCTCAGTTAATGTCTATTTCGGGGCCCTAGGAGACTTCTCCCATCATATTCGATAAGTCCATATGGCCCTCATATCTGACACATGGTTAACATTGCATGAACCAAGTGAAAGGGGTTCTAGCATTCCTGCACCATGTTGATTATTTTTTTTTATCATAGACACGGTCCAAGTCACCTTTAAAAACGACCCAAGTTTAAAAGACCTTCATATTGAATTTTGATACATTTTTGAGTGGCTCATTTCCTGAGAGAGCACCATGTTTTTATTCATGAAGTCATGCCAACTAGAGGTGTTCTTCCTCAGCATAAGTATTAGGGAGAAGTTTGATGGAAACTAATATTGAGGGAACCTCACATTCAATGGGTAAAATCACTCCCATGACATAAAAAAAGTGGAAATAAGTGAATCTCATGGAAGTATTGCAAATATTTCAATAACCTTAAAAGGTTGAAAACAACATTAGGTTCCAATTCTATTTATGACCTCGAAACACACACTATATCATAGTTTTTAAGACGTAATTAATGACCTCAACATGATAATTACCTTTAGGATTGTAGGGAGAGGATTTCACATGGAAGAACCATAAATTGGATACCAATTTAGTTTGAATATGGTCATGAAAGTGAGATATCTAATCATTTATAACCTATTTTATTACACTGAACCTAGTGATATCATGGTTGAAGAAAAACAAAATTACAGTGTCACCATTGTTTGAGTAGGTAGCCACAACCTACCCCCACTTAATGAAGTAATCTATGGCTAAATGAAATTATTATGACTACTTGTTGAAGCCTCAAAATTTGCTAAGACAACATGGGGGATAACCACTTCGTACAGACCTTAAAAGTGGATCCTTTTCCATTTGGTATAGCGACTCACACTGGGGAGAATGGGAGCAATTTCCCAGAGAGGATTGATTCTATAATTTTGTTTGGGGTGATATAAGATAAAATGGAGAATGACTCAACTATATATATTCTAATCTAAATAATAAACACATCCATATATCTTAATATAACATTATCTGACTATAAATATACTTGGGAATAAACTAAGGTATGCGATCTACAAAGATGTCTCAAATAAATCAGTAATAAAGATCATTCAACTCCCAAAGAAATGAAATCATTTAATTATAATTGTTTTGGACAAATAGTTAGACAAGACAATTGAGATAACTATATCACATACAGTAATTGCCCATGTATTAAAAACATAATCAGAGCTAAAAGCATCATAAAAAAGTGAAATAATGAAGAACTACAACTCATATTTTCATACATAACACAATTGAAAGAAAGAGTATTGCTACTGCATAAATAAAACATAATCATATGATAAAATTACCATATATGGAAGGATCTTCTCATGCGCTCAACAATATTGATCCAATTCCATCTAATCAAATACACTTTAAGAGTAATGAAATGTAATTTTAGTAGATCACGCTCGATATTCAAAGAAAAATAAACCTTGCTCCATTAGTTTCATCAAAACCTTTCCAAAAATACACAAGTGTAATGCCTTGAAAAGTGTTTTTGATAAAATTATGGACCAGTCTCTAAATGCATGAGAGGGATTTAAATACTATAATACATGCCTCAAAATTAGATTATTAAAAAATAGTTGAGGAGGTTTCAAACAACCTTCCTTAGAGTAAGAAAAAATAAAACTAAAAATTGAATTGAACTAATGACAATATCCTTTCAACTTGAACTAAATTAGTTGACTAACTTGATATTTAAGATTGGAAATGTCGATCATTGGTTTGAGGTAAAGCAGCTACCCGATTGTGGATTTTAATTGTCCAATAAATATGGCATCTGACAAGGATGGCACCACCTTTTGTGTATATGTAGTTAAACATCAAAGAGTCATGCACTAGCTTTGTGGTTTTACCAGATATTGCCACTATGACTCCAAATCCAATTTGGTCAGATGTTTAATTGCTTCTTCATTGATCTGTGTTGTCTCTCTGCATTGTTGTTCCAATTGTTTGTTATTTGGTAGAGACCTTGGTATGCACTCTTTGACAAGGTTGGCATTGTGGAGGTTTTCATTAATGGATTCAATTATACTGCTTCATGCACCTACTGTTGTCTTTGTCACCCTTTCTTCCTATTCTAATAGTGTATCCCAATCTGTGAATAAAATGTCTTTGTGGGATTATTTTGTAGGCCAACCCTTCTTCCCTCATCCAACTCCTGCTAGGTAATAAATTTAGAAATATTTTTATGGATTTACTCATATTCAAACCTCATATCAATCACTTGGTTTGTCAACTTATCACTTGTCTCACAGTAAGGATTAATTTGTGAGCTTTTCTAGAAGAACATTTCTTATTGTTGTATTAGTAAGGAATTTTGCTTGATTGCTTCTTTGGTGAACTCGTCAGTTTGAGGGTTATATTTAAATATATCCACCATGGGTTAAATCTCATGAATCTGTAAGCCCTTTTTTAATAAGATGGGCTATTGTTGTAACCTCATTTGCTTGAATTCCCTATGAAGCTGAGTTACCTGTTGCTTTTCTTGTTGATTAGTTTTTTATTGTTCTAATTATTCTTTAAGCGGAATAATTTTCTATTCTTTTTCTTTTAGCAATAGTTGGACTTTTGTTTCTTTGTCGATGGCTGCTGTGGGATAAGCTCCCGCAAACTGCAACAACTTTGTAAGATTTTTTTAATGGGTCAACAAGAGTTTCTTTTGACACAACATCCATAGATTTGTTTTCTAGAATTGCAATAGTTGTGGTATATAATTTCCTCTTCTTTTGTTGTCTTTTGACTATAGTATTATGAGTAGGACTGTAGAATATATCTAATGGAGGTATCTCTTCAATTCTTGAGACAGTTTCAGAAGTCGGAAAAGCAGGAATAACTTTAATATCTTGAGTGTCTATGGCCCCTTGCTCTGTTGTCTTTGGATTTTCTTTGTAGTGACTCTATTTGGGGGTATGAAATTCAAATGTTTCTTCAAGATTTGTGCATGTTTGGATCTTCTTATTGAATTTATCCCAATCCTTGTCTAGATAAATGACTGAAACCTTACATGATTGATTTGAAGTGGAACCGACCTCTTTCCGCTTCTTGGCCAAGGCCTATTCAGCTGTTTCCTCGGTATTTCCCTACTTATGTTTCCTAGAATCTTTATTAGGGCACCCTTCTCCACTATGAGATTATTGTTCTAATTTTTTGACTCGTTAGTTGATTTCTCCTATGTATCCTCATCAGAAAATTCCTTTGAACTTCCCTCCAAGCTTATGCTAGGAGTTGGTTCTCTTATTCATTGAATTTGTAATAGGTCCAATGGGAGCTTTAACAATATTTTATTCCTATATACATGAAAAGAATTAATATCGTCTAGGCTTAAATGTAATGATGTTGAATGTAGGACCTATGCAGATGTTTCGGCTTCTTGAAAGAGGTCATCAAAAGAATCCTCTTCATGAGTAAATTTTTTGACTTTAACCATAGTGGGAAAGTCTTTAGCAACTTGACTTGGGTCAATTGTTGCCCTGGAACTATGGCCAGTTTTATAGACATAGTAATATCTACTTCTTTTACTTTGTGTCCATAGTCATGTAGTGCAAAAGCACCACATTGTAATGGGAAGGCTCGCCAAATGACCCTCTTTTGTTCCATCGGGGCTTTAGTTAAACCACCCTCCCCTCTTGTTTTGTAAGCTATCTCTTTGGCAAATAGCTTGTCTGGGACATAATATGGGAGGACATGTGGTGAAACAATACCCCCAAAAACTCTGATGTAAGTGAAATTTCCTTCACCGAACCATCTTGCAACTAGCAAGATGTCTACGCTAGCTTTTTCATAAAAGCCTGGGGTCGTTCTATCAAAAATGATTTTATGAATAGGCAATATAATACCTTGGTAGATTTTGTAAAAATGGGGATTGAATTGGGATTCCCACAAGATTTTATGGTATACATGGATGGAGAGAGGGTTCTGTACTGTCCACTTCCAACCCATGTTTGGAAACTGAGAACAAAAACAAATGGCATCCATAACATAAGCACTCATATAAAAAGGAGGAAAAATTTTTGAGGAAAAATTCTTGAGGAAATTTTCTTGAGGCAATAGTTATATTTTATCTATATTCCCTAATATCCATTGCTAAATTGTCTGATCAAATCTGACTCCAGTCCATAATTGTTGCGTTAACTGATGCATCAATTAATGGAAGCCACTCTATAGAAAATTTGGTACTATCATCTTGACCAAATACTATACAGATCATCGCAGCTGTGAAATTATGTGGGGAAGAGAGGGATGCAATTAGGTACATACTATATTTCTCCTATTTCAATTTTCCTCCACCTAACCTCCAGGTCTGTGTAATGTCCAATGGGTCCTCATTCTCTTTAGCGAAATTCTCAAGGAAATCTTTGTTCTAGAGATTTTGAGGCTTTGGAAGATTTAAGCTGGGCATCGATCTGGATCAGGCTGTATTCATTGCCATGGGAATACTGGGAGGAGGAGTCTTTAAAAGCAATTGGCAAAGTCTTAGGCGAATTTGTCAAGGTAGCAGAAGAAACAAAGACAATAAGATATACCTCCTATGTCAGGATCTGTGTTTATATGGATCTGAAACAACCTCTGCCTAATACGGTACATCTTTTTCATGAAAATGTGCAATGGATTCAGTTAATTGATTATGAGCATGTTCCTTTCAGGTGTAGGAAATGTCATGCCCTAGGACATCTTTATAGAGACTACCCTTTAAACAATAAACCTACAGCTCAAGCCAACCAGGAACACCAGTCTTTAGACGGGTTCACTAAAGTGACAAATCGTAGAAGAGGAAATAGAAAATCCATAGTCCCTCCTAAGGTATCGCCAGAGGATCCATCAAAACCCTCTACTAGCAATGGTTTTGAGGTTCTAGCCAATGCAGATTTGCAGGATCCGAAAACCTCAACCTCCAACAAAAAAGGATCTGTGCCGGAAAAGATACTAGGCTCTCATCCGAAAGCAGGGGAAAAGGAGACGGATCAAGAAGGCGACAAGATCAAATCTGCCTCAGAAAAATGGAGCATCCCACAAATGGAAATAGACAACACGGATCCTAGTACAGGCAAAGAGAAGGAAGGAGATGGAAGCTATCAAGAACAACATTTTATGGAAGAAGATATTGAATCAATAGATATTGGCGAACTAGACATACTGGGTCTCGAACAAGCATGCAAAACAGGTAACTTCGACAAAATACCTGATAGACAAGTGGATAGTCTAGTAGCAGTCCTTAACAAAGCCCAAAAAAAATATTCTCTAGGGGTTCAAATTGGCAGTCAATGGGATGGGAAGTTCATTACCAAAGACAGTAAAAAACGAGGAAGAAAAACCACCTTAGAAAGAACCATCAAGATTGGAGAGGTCTTGGTTGAGTCAGGCAGATATGCCAAGCTAATCGAGTATTACAATACCAACCCCAAACCTTCCTAATGAAGTTGATATCATGGAATATTAGGGGGCTTAACTACCCAAGGAAAGGAAGACTTTTAAAAAATATGTTAATGGAGGAAAAACCAGCAATTCTCTTTCTGCAAGAGACAAAATGTAATTCGACAGTACTGGAAAAGATAGCAACTAAGGCCTGGCCAGGTGGGTTAGTAACAGTTGTGGATGCTCAGGGAGCCTCAGGGGGACTTGTAGTGCTCTGGGATGCAAGAATGATCCAATTAACTAACATACATGCCAATAAAAATTTCATTCAAGCTATCTTTCATTTGCTTGGAACAAATATTTATGGTCACATCACAAATGTGTACTTTCCTCAAGAAACCCAGCACAAAGCGGACATCCTGAATGCTTTGACACAGCTTAATGTAGAAAGGGGTTACCCACTTTGGGTTTCAAGAGGAGATTATAACATGATTGCTTCGATGGAGGAAAAGAAGGGCGGACATTGCAGAATAAACATGGATGGTTCTTTATTAAAAGATTTCACTCAAAATAATTGGTTGATAGACCTTCCTACAACCAATGGTCTCTACACCTGGAACAAAAAAAGAGCTGCACCAATGCAAATAGCTTCGTGCCTAGATCGATTTTTGATCTCTGATAATGCGGTTCATCTAGGGGGAGAATTCACAGCTTCCATCGTTCCTTACTCTGGCTTCGATCACTGGCCCATTGCCCTTCATTGGAATCAACCTGGTAATAGCACAAGGCGACCGTTTAGGTTTGAGGCTTTTTTGTTATCTCATCCGGACTTTTATGAATTTATCAGAACTACTTGGTAAAATTGTCATCCAACGGAGGGAACAAAAATGTCCATTTTCCAAAGGAAGCTGAAGCATCTCAAAGAGGAAATAAAACGCTGGAATAAAAACACTTTTGGCAACATATTCAAAGCAAAGGAAAGTCTCATTCAAGAAATGAAGGCTATTCAGTAAAAAATGATCTTTGAAGGACGTTCAAAAGAGCTAGTACAGAAGGAAACTCTTTGAAGGCAAAAATCAAGAATCAGATGGTTGAAGGAGGGTGAAAAGAATACAAATTTTTTTCACAAAACTACAGTCCAAAGAAGAATGATCAATCAAATTTCTTATGTCAATAATGAACAGGGAGCCAAAATTGAAACCCATCAAGGCACAGAACAGGAATTTCTAAACTACTTCAAGAAGATGAATCAAGAACCCAATATAAACAAAACAGAGGCCATTGACAAGATTATCAGACATATACCTCGAATAATTACTAAAGATCACAACACCCTTCTTCTCAAGCCTATAATTCTTCAAGAGGTTGAGTTGGCAGTGAATCAACTAAAAGTAGGGAAAGCTCCAGGACCAGATGGATTTACTTCAAACTTTTTTCAGCACTTTTGGGATTTGATAAAATGGGAAGTTTGGCAGGTGGTGCAAGAATCGCGCACTCTCTGATGGATGTACCCAGGAATGAACGCAACCTTCCTAGCATTGATCCCCAAGGTAGAGGAATCCAATACTCCTGACAAGTATATGCCAATCGCTTTGTGCAACATCATATACAAGATTGTATCTAAGGTTGTAGCTTCAAGACTGAAGCCCATGCTCCCTCTCATCATATCTCCAGAACAATCTGGTTATGTAGAAGGCCGACAGATCACAGATGGGATTATTTTAACCCATGAAATAATACTTTCTCTCAAGCAGTCAAAACAACCAGGTATGTTGCTCAAAATTGATTTATCTAAGGCTTTCGATAGCATCAGCTGGGATTATTTGCAAAAAATTCTCAAAGCCTTTGGTTTTTCCCCATCCTGGGTCAGATGGATCAATAATCTTATCTCTTCCTCGTTCTTCTCTATTCTCATTAATGGTATTCCGTCTCCCACCTTCCGCCCTTCCAGGGGAATTAGACAAGGGGATCCCCTATCGCCCTTTTTGTTTGTCATCTTGGCTGAAGGATTAGGTCGCAGTATTAAATCGGCTATCCTTTCCCACAATCTCAAAGGTATAGCATTCCACCAAGCCCCTGCTATCTCTCACCAGCAATTTGTAGATGATAATATGTTATTCGGTCATCCTTCTGTTCAAGAGGCCCGTTCTTTCAACTCTATTCTTGAGAACTTCTCGAATGCCTCAGGGGCCCTCATCAACAAAGTCAAATCCCAGATCTTCTTTTTCAATACTCCGCCAACCACTGAAAGAGCTATATCTCGCATTTTAGGATTTACCATAGCATCCCTTCCATCCAAGTATTTAGGAGCTCCTCTAATTGCCTCAGCTCTCAAGCATTCCTCTTGGAACAGCCTGTTAGAAAAATTGGAAGCCAGATTACTCCTATCGACTCATAGGGCCCTAAATATGGCTAGCAGGATAGTGTTAATAAAAGCAGTTCTACAGTCCATGCCTCTATACCTTTTCTCAATTCTGGCAGCACAGAAGTGGGTGCTTAAGGCGATCAAACAGCTGTAGTGTAATTTCCTATCGGGAAGAAAGGGGCCAAATCAAAAGTGGGCTTTGGTTAAATCGGGGAAAGCTTGTCTTCCTAGAAATGCAGGATGCATTGGGCTAAGAGATCCAGAACACAGCAACATGATAATGGGGGAAAAAATTTGGTGGAAATGGCTTACAAATCCAGGAACACTTTGGGCTGCCCTGTGGACAGCGAAATATGCCAGAAAGTTGCCCTTAGAGGAGTGAATTAGAATGTCAGAAGTCAGTAAGGGCTCAGTTATTTGGAACTTAGCCATTAAACACAGAAATTTAATTCAAAAGCATAGTTTTTGGGAGGTAAAAGATGGACTTACGGCAAGGTTCTGGGAAGATTCATGGCAGCAGCTCCCAAACCTCAAAGATATCATTTAGGGCATCTCAGACCGAGACGTAAACCAACATGATAAAGTGAGTCACTTCTGGAGATCACATACTGACCAAGAACATAGGGACTGGAAAGATGCCAATCATATCTTACCTTCCAGCTCGGAGCAAATTCAACTTTCTCTATCTGTAGAACTTCAAAAACGGAAAATTCCAAAGTTGGCCAGCATGGACACGCTAAGATGGGGATATGAGGAAAAGGGGACCTTCACAACTAAAGAAGCCTACCACATCATTATCAAAGATATAATAATGAAAGATAAACTACGGGACAAGATATGGAACCCTCCCATCTGGCCGAAGGTTTCAACCTTTCTATGGCTTCTTTCACATAACAGAATTCTCACATGGGACAACCTCCAGAAAAGGAATTTCATTGGTCCTTCTATATGTCTCAACTGCAAACAGGATGAGGAATCAGCTCTTCATATTATGCAAACCTGCCCGCTAGGAAGGAAACTGTGGGAAAAGGTCACATTCCGCTATCGGAAGGATGGTAGAGTGCTGGGGGATCTTAAAAGTACACTACGCAACTGGACACAAAAGCCTTATCAAAGCAATATTTTAAACACTCTTTGGCAAATTATACCAGGATTACTTATGTGGAATATCTGGAAAGAAAGAAACAGGCAGATCTTTAAAGATCAATCAATGACGCTGGAGCAGATTTGGAAAGGGATGCACAATAACATCCATGAAACTTTATCCATAAAATGTTGGTCCCAAGAGGACTTTCCTTCTACTCTGTAGGAACAAGCTATATGGAACAACTGGAAGATTCAGCTACAGAACCTAACTTCTTCTAAAGAAAACACACCCAGACATCAAGAGACCTCATTCAGTTGGACTCCACTGCCTATCAACATGTTTCAACTCAACTTTGATGGGGCATCGAAAGGAAATCTTGGAAAAACGGGATTTGGGGGAGTCATCAGAAATCACCAGGGAAACCCTCTTGTCACATTTTTTGGCTCAATTGGTTGGAATACTAATAATGCAGCAGAATTGGAAGGATTATGGAGAGGGCTTATTATAGTGCAGAATCAAAAACTCCTTCCTCTTATAGTGGAAGGGGACTCCCAAATCATCATTAACATGGCCTCAAAGCTACAATAGGGCTCCCCAGTCTATAAGGTCAGTAGCAGTTCGAGACTGGCCACTCGACTTGAACTACTTCAACAATGGCTTAGTAATAACCAAGCCATCTCCTTCAAGCACATCAGAAGATAAGGGAACAAGCTGGCAGATTTCCTTGCGAATTTAGGAGTGGACAGTGGAAGGGAATTCTTTGAAGGTTCAATTCATGGCATAGCTTCGGAGAACCAAATTTCCACCTTTCATTCGATAGTTACAAGAGATATGCAGGCAAGGGAGGATCCACACCCGGATGCGGGTTCCATTAGGAGGTAATAACTAGGTGTTAGTGATGAAGCATGCGCAGTCGGCAGCTGGCAAGCTTACAGGTGAAGCTAGATGGGGAGAGGACAGTATTAATTGCTCTACATTGAAGGCAAGTCCTAAATCTTTAATGCAAGCACACGCTCACGGCACGCAGAGGGAGTTTATCAGGATGGAGAGCTCGCTTATGATCTCATTCGCTCTGGTTTTTCTGGTCTTCATTTGCTCTGGTCCTCTCAGGGTAAGCCGCGGTGATCGCCAATGGTGGTCCTGCTCTGAGGGGTAGTCGCCTTGGATTCAGAACGATCCCCTGCGGATTACCTCGAGGACGTCCATTCCATTGCTCAACGCTCCTGCTGAGATCTCTAATTTGGATTTAGCCTTCTGTCTTCAGAGTTTCAGGATTGTTCGTGGCATTCACCCTGTTAAACATCTGGTTTCCGCTACTACTGGAGAGGTCTGGGTTGGGTATTGGATCCACTCAATTGAGGTGGATAATTGTAGGTTAGGCGAGTCTCCTTCTGCGGTACGCAGAGTCTGTGTTTTGCATTCCTCCGTTGGGTCATCCTTTTGGGTCCATTCGAGTCCTCAGGTGTTTCCCTGAACCCACAGTCTGTAAGCCTGGTCATTCTGGTGCCTCGTCTGAATATGGCACCCCGTCGTAGAGGCACTCCCAGGCGTGGGAGGAATTCAAGATTCTGGTGAGGGTCGGGGGGGAGGGGAAGATCTGAACCTCGTCGCATTTCACCATTAGCAATGGCCTCGCCCTCCTGACCACCCTCAGACGAGTCTAGTCCCTCTCTTACCAGTTCGTTGCACTCTTCCAGGTTCACATTCAAGAGTCAGCTCAATAGACTGCTTATCTCGGCCTTAGTCACGGTCATCTTCTCTGAGGAAGAAGACGACCTAGTCAGCTCTCTTCCAGCATCAATGGAAGATTCGTCGTCTCAGAGCAGAGGGGTGGAAGATGTTATCAAAGTCGCCACGGAGTTGCATGAAGAGGATGGTCAGGAAGAGGATAACACCCAGCAGGACTCTCCTCAGGAGAACATCATTCAACGCGAGCCAGTGAAAAGTTACAAAAATATCCTGCACCTTAAATTACCCCCATATGGTAATCTGATGGATGTGGAAGACGGGGTGATGGTAACCTGGGAGCGCGCCCTGGATCCGGTCAATGAAAACGTTAGTGATGAACCCAAGTAAGTTCCAGCTCATTTGTTTGCAGCTACGGGATAGCAATCTAGTTTTGAATCTCCAGGAATCGCGGTTAATCTCAGGGGGCTCGTAACAGAACAATTCTAGCTGAAGCAGCTCATATGTAGGATTTTTGCTCGGGCTCTCCTTTCATGTAACCATGCTATGTATAGTCATCAGTTTTGTATTGGTTAGTTTTGGGTCCATTTAAAGATGTTCAAACTTTTTGGCTATGACCACAGCTTCTATAAACAGATAGAATAGCAATTTTTGTAAAATTTTCTTGACAGAGGGACTGCTATGGCTCCCTCAGAGGTTTAATCCTCTCTGTACATACGCTTCTTCTTTTCAATATTAATAGCTTAGTCTTTACTCAGAAAAAAACAATTACAAGATCCATTTTTATCCTTGATCTACCATACCCTAGTATCAAATATTTTTTCACTCTATGGTAGTTTGCATATCATGATATTTGATCCCTCTGGGGGCTTAGTAGATCCAGAGTAAACATGGATCTATGATGGCTTAATTCCCCCCTTTAAGTAGCCTACATTCCACATGAATACCATGGGTCAATACCATGTGCCATCATTTTTCTTCATTAATACTAATATTAGGGTTAATAATGAGTAAATAATGTTTTTTTGCATGGTATTAATATTAATTTTGCCCATGGTATTTGGCCCATAGTATTTGGCCCATAGGCTTCATCTATATATAACACATTTTTTTAGTGTTCTTAAATGTAAGGTGACTTATGGAGTAAATATAAAAAAATGTTTTCCATTATTCTTTATATGACTATGACTAAACAAATGAAAATTTGGAATATTGCAAGAACATTATTCAATCTTTAAATAAACATGAAAATAAGAGACTTGAATTATAAATAAAATGAATTATTCTTTTGTGACCATTTCTTCCAAAAATAATGTCATTTTCTCGAAATTAATCCCAATACCACGAAATATAGGAAAATGAAAGAAAAAAACATTTTTACACCGAATGTGGATGATGAAATAAATATCATAAATACCTATTCTTGACAATTAGGGTGAAAGGAATGTTGTAACTCCTAATTTCAAGGGTGAAATTTACATTTTTTACTCTCTCCTTTAAAATAAGGTGGGTTGACCTCCATATCTAATTCTTTTATAAAATAAATTTGAGGTGATTTGTAAGAATATACTATGATACAAAATATTTCGCCCAATAAAAATATAAACCCCTTAATTTTGCCCGGGGGAAATTCACCCTTAAAATTTTCCATTGAAGCGATGTTCTAGGAACTACAACTACCACCATTAGCATATGGTATGTAGATCAAGGTGGATAAAAACATATTCAAAAACAGTAACAAAGATGATGAGAAGTGAGCCGAAACATGAAAGACATGGAGAAATAGTAAAATAATACCTTAATTACGTATTTATATGGAACCACGACCAGAGGCATAGGAATAGTAACTTCTCGGTTAGTGTCTATTTCGGGGCCCTAGGAGACTTCTCCCGTCATATTCGATAAGTCCATATGGCCCTCATATCTGACACATGGTTAGCATTGCATGAACCAAGTGAAAGGGGTTCTAACATTCCTGCACCATGTTGATTATTTTTTTGATCATAGACATGATCCAAGTCACCTTTAAAAACGACCCAAGTTTAAAAGACCTTCATATTGAATTTTGATGCATTTTTGAGTGGCTCATTTCCTGAGAGAGCACCATGTTTTTATTCATGAAGTCATGCCAACTAGAGGTGTTCTTCCTCAGCATAAGTATTAGGGAGAAGTTTGATGGAAACTAATATTGAGGGAACCTCACATTCAATGGGTAAAATCACTCCCATGACATAAAAAAAGTGGAAATAAGTGAATCTCATGGAGGTCTTGCAAATATTTCAATAACCTTAAAAGGTTGAAAACAACATTAGGTTCCAATTCTATTTATGACCTCTAAACACACACTATATCATAGTTTTCAAGATGTAATTAATGACCTCAACTTGATAATTACCTTTAGGATTGTAGGGAGAGGATTTCACATGGAAGAACCCTAAATTGCATACCAATTTAGTTTGAATATGGTCATGAAAGTGAGATATCTAATCATTTATAACCTCTTTTATTACACTGAACCTAGTGATGTCATGGTTGAAGAAAAACAAAATTACAGTGTCACCACTGTTTGAGTAGGTAGCCACAACCTACCCCCACTTAATGAAGTAATCTATGGCTAAATGACATTATTATGACTACTTGTTGAAGCCTCAAAATTTGCTAAGACAACATGGGGGATAACCAATTATTACATACCTTAAAAATGGATCCTTTTCCATTTGATATAGCGACTCACACCAGGGAGAATGGGAGCAGTTTCCCAGAGAGGATTGATTCTATAATTTTGTTGGGGATGATATAAGATGAAATGGAGAATGACTCAACTATGTATATTCTAATCTAAATAATAAACACATTCATATATCTTAATATAACATTATCTGACTATAAATATACTTGGGAATAAACTAAGGTATGCGATCTACAAAGATGTCTCAAATAAATCAGTAATAAAGATCATTCAACTCCCAAAAGAAATGAAATCATTTAATTATAATTGTTTTGGACAAATAGTTAGACAAAACAATTGAGATAACTATATCACATACAGTAAATGCCCATGTATTAAAAACATAATCAGAGCTAAAACATCATACAAAAGTGAAATAATGAAGAACTGCAACTCATATTTTCATACATAACACAATTGAAAGAAAGAGTATTGCTACTGTATAAATAAAACATAATCATATGATAAAAGTACCATATATGGAAGGTTCTTCTCAGGCGCTCAACAATATTGATCCAATTCCATCTAATCAAATACACTTTAACAGTAATGAAATGTAATTTTAGTAGATCATGCTCAATATTCAAAGAAAAATAAACCTTGCTCCATTATTTTCATCAAAACCTTTCCAAAAATACACAAGTGTAATGCCTTGAAAAGTGTTTTTGATAAAATTATGGACCAGTCTCTAAATGCATGAGAGGGATTTAAATACTATAATACATGCCTCAAAATTAGATTATTAAAAAATAGTTGAGGAGGTTTCAAACAACCTTCCTTAGAGTAATAAAAAATAAACTAAAAATTGAATTGAACTAATGACAATATCCTTTCAACTTGAACTAAATTAGTCGACTAACTTGATATTTGAGATTGGAAATGTTGATCATTGGTTTGAGGTAAAGCAACTACTCGATTGTGGATTTTAATTGTCCAACAAATATGGCATCTGACAAGGATGGCACCACCTTTTGTGTATATGTAGTTAAACATCAGAGGGTCATCCACTGGCTTTGTGGTTTTACTAGATACTGCCACTATGACTCCAAATCCAATTTGGTTAGATGTTTAATTGCTTCTTGATTGGTCTGTGTTGTCTCTCTCCATTGTTGTTCCAATTGTTTGTTATTTGGTAGAGACCTTGGTATGCACTCTTTGACAAGGTTGGCATTGTGGAGGTTTTCATTAATGGCTTCAATTATATTGCTTCATGCACCTACTGTTATCCTTGTCGCCCTTTCTTCCTATTCTAATCGTGTATCCCAATCTGTGAATAAAATGTCTTTGTGGGATTATTCTATTTTTTGTAGGCCAACCCTTCTTCCCTCATCCAACTCCTGCTAGGTAATAAATTTAGAAATATTTTTATGGATTTACTCATAGTCAAACCTCATATCAATCACTTGGTTTGTCAACTTATCACTTGTCTCACAGTAAGGATTAATTTGTGAGATTTTCTAGAAGAACATTTCTTCTTGTTTTATTAGTAAGGAATTTTGCTTGATTGCTTCTTTGATGAACTCGTTAGTTTGAGGGTTATATTTAAATATATCCACCATGGGTTACATTTCATGAATCTGTGAGGCCTTTTTTAATAAGATCGGCTGTTGTTGTAACCTCATTTTCTTGAATTCCCTATGAAGCTGAGTTACCTGTTGTTTTTCTTGTTGATTAGTTTTTTATTGTTCTAATTATTGTTTAAGAAGAATAATTTTCTATTCTTTTTCGTTTAGCAATAGTTGGACTTTTTTTTCTTTGTTGATGGTTCTTGTGGCATAAGCTCCTGCAAACTGCAACAACTTTGTAAGATTTTTTTAATGGTTCAACAAGAGTCTCTTTTGACACAACATCCATAGATTTGTTTTCTAGAGTTGCAATAGTTGTCGTATATAATTTCCTCTTCTTTTGTTGTCTTTTGACTATAGCCTTATGAGTAGGACTGTAGAATATATTTAATGGAGGTATCTCTTCAATTCTTGAGACAGTTTCAGAAGTCGGAAAAGCAGGAATAACTTTAATATCTTGAGTGTCTATGGCCCCTTGCTCTGTTGTCTTTGGATTTTCTTTGTAGTGAGTCTATTTGGGGGTATGAAATTCAGATGTTTCTTCAAGATTTGTGCATGTTTGGAGCTTCTTATTGAATTTATCCCATTCATTGTCTAGATAAATGACTGAAAGCTTACATGATTGATTTGAAGTGGAACTGACCTCTGTCCGCCTCTTGGCCAAGGCCTATTCAGCTGTTTCCTCGGTGTTTCCCTACTTATCTTTCCTAGAATCTTTATTAGGGCAACCTTCTCCATTATGAGATTATTGTTCTAATTATTTTGACTCGTTAGTTGATTTCTCCTATGTATCCTCATCAGAAAATTCCTTTGAACTTCCCTCCAAGCTTATGCTAGGAGTTGGTTCTCTTATTCATTGAATTTGTAATAGGTCCAATGGGAGCTTTAACAATATTTTATTCCTATATACATGAAAAGCATTAATATCGTCTAGGCTTAACTGTAATGATGTTGAATGTAGGACCTATGCAAATGTTTCGGCTTCTTGAAAGAGGTCATCAAAAGAATCCTCTTCATGAGTAAAATTTTTGAATTTAACCATAGTGGTAAAGTCTTTAGAAACTTGACTTGGGTCAATTGTTTCCCTGGAACTATGGCCAGTTTTACAGACATAGTAATGTCTACTTCTTTTACTTTGTGCCCATAGTCATGTAGTGCAAAAGCACCACATTGTAATGGGAAGGCTCGCCAAATGACCCTCTTTTGTTCCATCCGGGCTTTAGTTAAACCACCCTCCCCTCTTGTTTGGTAAGCTATCTCTTTGGCCAATATCATGTCTGGGACATAATATGGGAGGACATGTGGTGAAACAATACCCCCAAAAACTCTGATGTAAGTGAAATTTCCTTCACCAAACCATCTTGCAACTAGAAAGATGTCTACGCTAGCTTCTTCATAAAAGCCTGGGGTCGTTCTATCGAAAATGATTTTATGAATAGGCAGTATAATACCTTTGTAGATTTTGTAAAAATGGGGATTGAATTGGGATTCCCACAAGATTTTATGGTATATATGGATGGAGAGAGGGTTATGTACTGTCCACTTCCAACCCATGTTTGGAAACTGAGAACAAAAACAAATGGAATCCATAACATAAGCACTCATATAAAAAGGAGGAAAAATTCTTGAGGAGAAATTCTTGAAGAAATTTTCTTGAGGAAATAGTTCTATTTTATCTATATTCCCTAATAGCAATTGCTAAACTGTCTGATCAAATATGACTCCAGTCCATAATTGTTGCGTTAACTGATGCATCAATTAATGGAAGCCACTCTATAAAAAATTTGGTACTATCATCTTGACCAAATACTATACAGATCATGACAACTGTGAAATTATGTGGGGAAGAGAGGGATGCAATTAGGTACATACTATATTTCTCCTATTTCAATTTTCCTCCACCTAACCTCCAGGTCTGTGTAACATCTAATGGGTCCTCATTCTCTTTAGCGAAATTCTCAAGGAAATCTTTGTTCTAGAGATTTTGAGGCTTTGGTAGATGGTACATATGGTGTATATTATCTTGTATGAAAGACCCCATGACCTCATGTCTTGAATTTTTGAAAGTTTCATCTAAGACATCTACATCATCAATCACCAATTTTACCATACATGTGTATGGTAATATCTTAGGTCTTGCAGCTATTCTGTGTAAAAATGAACATGCTGCCTCAATGTAGGAAGATTCTGATGATTCTTTGGCATCAGTTTTTGCCTCTGTTTCCAGTGGCCTAGGTTTCTCTTCTTCTAGTAGGTTATACATTGTTTCCCATGATTTGGTTCCTCCATCTTTGCTGCAGATGGTATCAGAGAAAACTGGTATCATGTCTAATTTCTCAGAAGCAGTAGGTCTTCCATTATTCACCATATTTTCCAACGTTTTTTTCTTCAGAGGTTCCTTGAAATGGAGAAATGGAGATTATCAAATAAAAATATAGTGAAAATTTAATGATACAGTTAATTCCATAAGGTGACAAGAAAGTAGCTTTTATTCGAAAATGCAGATGAAATATATCAGATCACGATGAGCCATTTTAAACATAAATTCCATTAAAAATCATTAAAAAAAAACTAAGATCCTTTATGATGGAATTTATTATCATCTAAGCCCTCACACAGTAAACGTGTAAGCAAAAAATTTAAGGGGATGAGTCTAAAGTGCGAAATGTCGAACATGCGATTTGGATAAATATTATCGCAATATCGCAAACCAAAATATCACATTTTTGATGATGCGTTATTTTGGACTTTTTTAGAATTTTGCGACATGCAATGTGGGTAGAGTAGCTTTTATTGTTCAAAACACATTTTCCTTGAATAAATGTTTATTTCATAAAGTGACCTTTTACTATGCACGGAACTTAATCAATTTTTATAACATTTATCATATACTTCCATCGGGTCTGTGTCATATCGCATTTTTCAAACATTTCATAGTTTACAAGATTGGGCTTTGAGTAAAGCTTCATGATGCGATAACTTTTGGGTTGTTGTGTTGCAATATCACAATTCTCACATTCCAAAGGTTTTGTTAGTTGTGCTTTTTGTGAACCAATATGTGGTTGTGATATGGACTTTATTCTACAAGAAATACTTTAAGTCTTGGTTTTAAATGGAAATTTTAATGATATGATAACTTTATTACAGTGATCCCTTCTTATCACAATTCTGAAATCCCATCTTGTTAATTAACCTTTGACACAAATTATCCAACGATATGCGATAAAGCAAGAATTTTTAGTCATAAAGGTATTTGGCATGATACCTTATATTATTTAGAAATTTATTGCTAAGGATTCAAAAAGAAAGCACTTAAGTGTTAAGATTTTCGGAGGAATTTTTATAAAGGGTCCCCATTTATAAATAAAATAGTAACTATTAAATCAATAAATTGGGGGCTTGTTTAACAATACAACAATTGGTGATTCAGTGGAAGAACCAGCTATCTCTCATAGCTTTTTTGTTTTGTTATTTTTTCTAAAACTTCCAAAATAAGGATGGTTTAGAAATGAAATTTAAGATAAGTAACATTCATCTGAATAAGAAATTAAAAATCACCTAATTATCATCCACTTGATATCCTCTTCAAAATGAACATTCCTTTCTCTATATCAGTCTTTACTTTGTTTAAAGATAAATCATGGGACTCTTGCATATTAGCTTTTAGATGCACTTGTTTGTCATAGGTAGACCAGTTCCCATTAGCAGGTACCGATAGCTTCAACATGGCTACCTTTTAATCATCAATGGTTCAGTATCTCATCCAAATAAGAGTGCAATTTTTAGAGTTAAATTTAGACCCATATTCTTATCCTCTTCTCTTTATTTTTTAAACTGTTATTTTTTTTCTAAAATTTTTCCTTTTTTCCTCCTTAAAAGTCATTGTGTTGGATTGGTGGCCAAAAGGTGATAATTCCATTCACTAGTTTTAATTCACTAAGTAGCCATGTGATGAAATCCCTTGTCTTTTGATTAAAATAATCTCAAGCCATTACCATGTTTTGATATAACGTATTGGTAATGTCAGTGTATTATTTCCCTATGAACATGGTAAGTCAGATCATAATGAGACCTATTATCTTTTAACTTTTAGTATGTTTTAAAATTACACTCTAAAAAGAGAGAAGTTTACTATATGGGGAGAACCAATGACTCCATAAGGGTTTCTAGAATGACAATTATAGAGTTAAAGGTGCTTATCTTCAGAGAGTATTTGCTTTGTTAAACGTACTTTTCTTGACTGATAATAGAACAAAGGTCTCTTTATAAAGTTGGGGCCTCATAGAGGATAAATGATTTTGGTGGAAAAAAAGAAAATTTCAGAGAAAAATAACTTAGCCTATTTCTCAAAATGTCATAATTATCTTCTTAACAATCTCTACTTATACAAGCAAAAAATCAAAATATAAAAGATATTTTTTATTGGAAGGCCAAAAGTAAATACTATTTAGCTTTTATTTTCCTAGGAGAAGTAAAGGTAATAGTGTACAAGGGATAGAAGGGGTCATCTCCTATGAAAAATATTTCTACAAAATATGACCATTGACAAGCAGAGAATCTCCCTTGCCTGATAAATCTTGCAATGGAAATGTTGATGGGCTTATTTGTTCCATAATTTGAAATGGGTCAAGCCACATTCCTTGGAATTTGGTATGCTTACCTTTTTTATTGTGTGCTTTATCCCACTTCAATACAAAGTCTCTGAGTTGAAAAGATTTAGGACATACAGAATTTGCATCAAATGAATATTTCACAAACTACTGATGATTTTCATGTATGATCTTAGATTTATCTCTTTCTTCTTCAAGTTTGAGTATTTGTGATTGCCTTAATTGCATAGAAGAGGAAGGAGTTTTTTCAATAAATTGAACTAGGGATAGAGAGGGAATAACTAAATTTATAGGAAGAACACCCTCTTTCTCATAGACCAAATTAAAAGGAAAAGTGCCTATTGAGGCCTTCTGTGTTATTCGATCTTCCCATAGAGAAAATGTTAAAGATTTATGCCAGTTTTTCTGACTTTGATCAATAGTTCGTTTGATGATCCTTATGAGATTTTTATTTATTGATTCAACTAAACCATTTCCCTAAGGATAATACTTAGCAAAATATTTAATCTTAAAACCTCTTTAGAGAGTGAATCATATCATAGCATTGTCTGTGACATAGGATGCATTGTCAAACATGAGGGAAGTTGGTAGGCCAAATCTGGTAATAATAAATTGATCAATAAATTCAATGATGTTTTCAAAGTTTGCTACCTTGAGTGGAATTGCCTCCGCCCATTTGGTGAAGTAATCATTTTTTGTAAGGATATATCTATCATTCTTTCAAGAGTGAGGAACAATCTCACCTATTATGTCCACTCCCGATTGCTCAAATGGTTGTTCAACGTTGACTGACCGTAATGGTAATGTGGGTTTCCTTTGTATTCCAACAACTTCTTGACAAATTTTGCACTTCCTTACATCTTCATGTGTATCTTTAAATATGGTTGGCTAATAATAGAAAGCATTAACGTTTTTATGCATTGTTGTGTCTCCTCAAAAATTTCCACCAACTGGTCCATCATAGAGGTCTTGCAAAACCTTTTATGCCTCATATTTTTCAAGGAACCTAAGTAAAAATAATCATAATTCTTCCTAAACAAAACATAATTGATGATTTCATATTTCTTATATTTTCAGCTCAAAGTCCTTTTCCTTTTATAACTGCACTACATAGGAGTGTATCCATTTTTCAAATAAAAGATGATATCAGAATATTTAGATTCAATATCATTGAGGCTTACCTCACATATTTGTATATCATCACTTGAATCTTCTGCTGCTGGTTCATTGGATGCTCCAGTTAAAATTCTACAAAAACCTTGACCTCTAACAATTATAGTTGGTCCAGTCTCAATGTCATACTCTTGCAATGATGTTACCCAATTGTATCTTTTCTCCCCTAATTCTCATTGCAGTAGTAAATTTCTCATTCATGACAATGGAGTTATTACTTTAGTGTGAGTTTTGAGAAGAAAGGGTCTGAAATGTTTTACTGATTTGAAAATAGTAAAATCCTATTTTTTAACATCTGAATAATTGAATTTAGTACCCTACAAATTTTAGCTAAATAAATAAATTGGTGTTTCATCTTTCTCATCATTGACTAGTGTTAGAATAGTTGCATATGATGTCTGGGAAGAAAAAGTATATAAAATAAAATGATCAAGAAAATTCAGCATTGCTAAAGAGGGAGAATTTATAATGGCTTTTTTTATAATATTAAAAGCTTCATGTTTAGTATGACCCCATTTAAAAATGGAATTTTTCTTGATCATAGATTGGAGGGGTAAAACAATTCGTGAAAAGTCAAGGAAAAATATTTTGATAAAATAAATCAAAGAAGTTTACCATCACTTAAAGAAAAGAAAGATTTATTTGGACTTAGGGAAATTCCATATCTCTCACAATGTTCAAAGATTTGTTTTAAGTCTTTTAAATGATTACTGCACTATTTTGAATACAGAGTTATATCATCTAAATAAATTACCACTGTTTTATGGCTCTCTAATATGTTGCACAAGAATTGATTAATCCAAATGGCATCTTTTGATAAGAGTATGTTCCCCATTTCATTCTAAATTTGGTCTTTAGTCGATCATCTAGATGTACAAGAATCTCATTATAACCTGAAAATCCGTCCAGAAAATATATTAACTCTAAGCCTACAACTGATTGCAGTATCTATTCCATAGGAGGTAATAGGAAGTTGTGCTTCTAACAAGATTTGTTGAGATTGTGAAAATCTATACAGATTTCAATATCACCATTTTTTTCCTGACTAGAACTAGGTTAGAAACCCAACTTGAATGTCTGACATGAAAAATTATTTTTGTTCGTTGAGCAGTTTATTCAATTTAGACTTGATTTGATTTTCTAAGTTTTGGCAAATCTTTCTCAACTTTTGTTGTACAGGCTTTTCGTTGGATGTCATAGGAATCATATGTTGAATGATGGAAGTATCATATATCCTAAGATCTTCATAATTCAAAGTAAAAATATTTATGTATTTCTTCAAGAAATGAATAAAGGCTAATCTGTCATCAGGTGTAAGATCAAGACCTAGATTAATATTTTGAGGCTTAAGGTCAATTCCAAGATTAACTAACTCAAACCACAAGGTTGAACTTTGAAGCTTAGAGTTAGTTGGTTCCTTGAATCTCTCTTTAAGACCATACAGATGTTCTAGCTTAAACAAAGATTTAGGTATGGGATTTATGCTTGTTTCTTTCTTAAGTTGGCTATTGTGCTAATTGTCATCTATTATATGGTCATCATAAGAGCCTTCAAATGTTATAAAATTTATGATGTCGAATAATTATTAAAAACTCACCAATCGATGATGTTATCGAGAATAAAATTCCTAAAAATTAGTTCTATAGAAAACCAATCAGGACTATAATCTCCTGGTGGTATGAGCTTGGATGAAATGTTAGGGAAAGGATCAGAACTTGCATTTTGAAGTATTGGAATTGGGGAAATGTTGAATGTTTTGAAATGTGGGATGAGGTCCCAGACTAGTGATTAATAATGTTTCAAATTTCCAGAAAGATAGTGAATATTATTCCTCACCTGTTTGATTACAATTTTTGAATCTTCGAATACTTGAAGGTATTTAATATCAAGGCCAATGGCTTTACACAACCCTTGAAATAATGCTTCATATTCTACAGTGTTATTTGTGTATTCAAATTCAAGTCTATATGGCAACATAGTTTTTTCTCCTTTGGGGCTAACCAATATGCAGCCTGCTCTAGCTCCATCATTAGATTTATATCCATCAAAAAATAATTTCCAACATAAAAAATAGACTACAGGTTTATCTACGGAATTGATACATTTAGAAGAATTTGTTTGAGAATAATTTCTGATTTTTGATGTAACATAATTTTCCAAAAAGGGTGATGTATGGGCATTAAAATTGCCTAGAAATGATTCAGCTAAATAATTCCCAATGATATTACTACTGTATGCGATGGTATAACTCTCTTCTTGCAGTTCTATGACGATATACTTTAAATGTTTCTCATGCTCAAACTTTATTTTATTTGGCTTACCATTATAAGGAAACCACAGATGGAACTAGTTTGTTGTGAATAGCCATGAAGATTTTTAGACCAATTTCTACTAAGGATAAAACCATAGAATTCAGGGATGTCAACCACAAGAACACTATTCACTTGACATAATTCTAGGTTTTATGAGAGTGTAATGGTAACTTGATTGATTTCTCCTATGAATTTGACTTAAGATCAATATAAATGTATAATGTGAACAACAGATTTTTGGGTTTTGACATTCAATCTTGCACAAACAGTTTTTGGTAAAATGTTGGATTAGGCTCCAAAGTCTACTAAACAATTGTGCAAATTCTTATTTAAGACTTCAAAATTGAAATGAAATCAAGGTGCATGGGATTTAGATCTACCACATATTAAAGAAACATCAGTTGAACGTATTTTTTCTGATAAAGTACTGAGATGCCCACCCATTTCTTGAGAAGCCTGAGAAATTACAGCAGTAGGAAGAGGAGAAGTAGGGATTGCTTGTAATTCTTTGAGCAATAGTTTATGTTGATGTTTTAATTTTCTAAGTTCATGGAATGTGATATTAGCTCTAGTATTCTTCATGTCTTTGATGATGTTGTACTTCATCTCATCATATACTAGCAGGGTTTTAGCTGGAGGTGAGGAATTGGATTGAGGAGGAGTCGTTTGAGTGGATTTGGGAGAAGATTTCTCACTATTGCCTTATCTTTAGGAGTAGGAGTTGATGATTTGCGTTTTTTGTTTGTTTGTGGCAAATCAATAGTGCTCTTGCTTCTGATAGTGATAGGTAATGCTTCTTGATATTCTTCATTATCTGACAAAGGAAGAATGAAATCCCACATTCCTTATACTTCAACTATCCCTTTGTCATCAATTTGTTCGTCATCTGTTGACACTTATTCTTCCTCCACACCTAATTTAGTGTTTGATATTGTATTTGGAGGTTGAGGATCAGAGGGGGAATTTCTTTTGTAAGGTCTAAAATATTTTCTATCTAGAAGAAGTCTTAGCTACCTACCTTTTAATGTCTACCATATCACTAGACATGGTTTTAAGTACCTTTTGTAGACCTTCAAGATCGAAAGGATCTTTAGGTGCTTTCTTCTTGGATTCATCCTTGAAAGTGACCTTCTTGGATTTTATTTCTTCTAATGCTTTCTTCTTTTGTAAACCTAAAATTTGTTTTTCGACAACTATGGATTCTTTCATGTTTTCTGCCAAAGTTAGTTTGGTAGCTCTGACTAAAAAAATATTTGCATTTAAGTGAAGAGAGTAAATGTACCGTTTATTTTGAACTTCAGTGCTTGGCCTGGATGCCACTGGAATTTTGCTTAATAATTTGTTAAAACAGGAATTTAAGTCCTTAACGGGTTCCTTATATTTGCCTTCAAGTTGGAGAGATCATTAAGAAGCATAGTTGTTGAGCGGTCATGTCCAAAATTGTTTAGGAACTATTATTGAAATGCATTCCAAATATCAATAGAAACATATGATAATGAAAGGTGCTACGATCCTGCTGATCCTTGAAAATTATAAGGGAATAATCTTACAACAACATCTTCTTCAACAACTCCATTTAGATTTATGGAGAACATAAATTTATTTATGTGTTATTTGACAACAACACCATCATCGGGATTGAATTTTGGAAACCATTTCAATGGATGAGCAGGTAATAGATGCAATGGTCCCACCATTTGAACATCTCACATATTTTTCCATGGTCTTTGAGACATTACGGGTATTTTTATGGAAGAATATGTACTAGTGGTTGAAGGTGATTGGGAAGAGAAAGATTATGCTCTTGTACCTGTGTAAATCATGATATGAGATGATGTGATGGATGATTGGCTTTGAGGTGAAGATTATGGAATAAATGAGCATGTTTCTGGTGATGATGAAAGTATCTAATTCCAAGTTTCAGATTCTAATTTCTTACTTTTCCATCGAGGAGGAGGAAGAGGAAATTCAAATGGAGGAATTCCAAAAGTTTCACTCTATGATGTAGGTAAGGTTCTAGATGAAGGGAAATGAGAAGAAACACTGGCTTGGGATAATTAAAATGCTTCTTGAGATAGAGAAATCCCTTACAAATTATGAATTAAACATTGAACTTCAGTAGTTTCTACAGAAGAAGGTTGATCTGATTTCCTTGGAGAAACACTAGTGGATTGTAAAGTTTTCTTCGCAACTTCATGTTTAGGGTTTGGTAATTTGGAATGTGACCAAGAAGTCAGAGTTGATGGTGAGGGAGATTTACTCTTAGAATGGATTTCTAATTTAGATTTTATTTCCATTCATAGTCAGGCCTTCCTTCTAGCACAAAAATTTATAGGCCTCGAAATTCATTGCGACAACATGGGGGATAACCACCCAGTCCAGACCTTAAAAGCAACTCATTTTCTGCTGGGTATAGTGGGTCTGACTAGGGATAACAGGTCCAATTTCCTAGAGAGGATTGATTTGATAATTTGTTTGGGATGATATGATATATAATGAAGAATTAATCATCTAAGTATAATCTAATCTAAATAATAAGCACATGCATATATCTTAATCTAACATTATCTAACTATAAATATACGTGGGAATAAACTAAGGTATGCTATCTACAAATATGTCTCAAAGGAATTGGTAATAAATATCATTTAACTACCAAAAGAAATGGAGTCATTTAATGATAATTGTTTTGGATAAATAGTTAGACAAAACAATTGAGAAAGCTATATCACATATACTAATTGTTCATGTATTCAAAATATAATCAAAGATAAAACATCATACAAAAGTCCAATAATGCATAACTATAATAGAGATTTTCATATATAATGCAATTATAAGAAAGAGAACTGCTAATGTATAAATAAAATGCAATCATACGATGAAAGTACCATATTTGAAAGTTTCTTCTCATGCACTCAACAATATTGATCCAATTTGATCTAATAAAATACACTCTAAGAGTACAAAAGTGTAATTTCAATAGAGTGTGCTCGATATTCAAAGGAATATAGATCAATTTAGATTAATTTCATCAAAACCTTCCCAAAAATACATAAGTTTAATGTCTTGAAAAGTGTTTTTGATAAAATTTTGGATCCCTGTCTAAATGCATGAGAGGATTTTAAATAGTATACTACATGCCTCAAAAATGGATTATTACAAAAATATCTGAGGAGGTTTCAAACAACCTTCCTCAGAGTAAGAAAAAAATAAAACTAAAAATATGATTAAACTAATGAAAAGCTCCTTTCAGCTTAAACTAACTTAGTCGGCTATCTTGATATTTAGTATTGAAAATGTTGATCATGGGTTAGAAATGAGGCGGCTGACCAATTATGGGTTTTAAATATCCAACAAATATGGCATCTGACAAGGCTGACACCATCTTTTGTGCAGAGGTAGTTAAAAAATGTAGAGTTATCCATTGCCTATGTGGTCTTATTAGACACTGTATGACCCCCAATCTAGTTTGGTCAACTATTTAATTTCTTCTTTCTTGGCTTGCATTTTCTGTTTCCATTGTTCTTCCAATTGTTTTATATTTGGTGGAGACCTCGGTATGCACTCTTTGAAAAGGTTGGAAATATTGAGGTTTTCATTAACAACTTCAATTATACTTTTTGCTACACCTGTTGATATTGTTGTTGCCCTTTCTACCTATTTTAATCGTGTATCCCAATCTGTAAATAAAATTTCTTTGTGGGATTATTTTATTTTTGGTAGGCCGACTTTTATTCCCTCATCTGAATCCTTCGAGGTAAAAAATTTAGAAATATTTTTATGGATTTCATCATATTCAAACCTCATATCAATCACTTGGTTTGTAAATTTATTACTTGTCTTGCAGTAAGCGTTAATCTATGAGATTTTATGGTAGAACATTTCTTCTTGTTGTATTAATATGGAATTTAACTTGATTGCTTATTTGATGAACTCGTTAGTTTGAGGGTTATCATAAAACCTATCCACCATGGCTTGCATTTGATGAATCTGTGAGTCCTTTTATGATAAGTTGGCCTAGTGTTGTAACTTCATTTGATCAAATTCCCTCTGAAGCTGAGCTACCTGTTGTTCTACTTGCTGATTATTTTTTTCTTGTTTTAATTATTGTTCAAGAAGAAGAATTTTATGTTCTTTTTCTTTTAGCAACATTCAGACTTCCATTCCTTTGTCAATGGTTGTTGTGGCATAACCTCCTACAAAATTTGACAACCTCATAAGATTTTCTGATTGGTCAATAGGAATGTATTTCCACATAACATCCATGGATTCATTTTCTATACTTGTAAGAGTTGTGGTGTCTAATTTCCTCTTCTTTCATTGTATTTTGACTATAGCCCTATGGGTAGGACTATAGAATATATCTAATGGAGGTATTTCTTCAATTCTCAAGACAATTTCAAAAGTGGGAAAGGTAGGAATAACCTCAATATCATGAGTGTCTATAGCCCCTTGATCTGTTGTCTCTGGATTTTCTTTTTACTGAGTCTATTTGTGGGTTTCAAATTCAAATGTTTCTTCAAGGTTTATGCTTGTTTGGAGCTTCTTATTGAATTTCTCCCATTCATTTTCTAGGTCAATGATTGGAATATTTCTTGATTGAGATGAAGTGGAACTAACCTCTATCTTCTTTTTCGTCAAGGCTTGTTTGGTTGTTTCCTCAGTATTTCCCTCTGTATCGTTCTTAGAATCTTTATTAGGGCTCCCTTCTCCACTCTGAGATAGTTTTTCTAATTGTTCTGACTTGTGACTTGATCAAAATTTTCCTTTGGACTTTCCTTTAGGCTTACGCTAGGAGTTGGTTCTCTTATTGGTTCAATTTGTAATAGTTCCAATGGGAAATTTAACAATCTTTTATTCCTATCTACATGAGAAGAATTAACATCATGTAGGCTTAACTATAATGATGTTAAATGTAGGACCTATGAAAATATTTTAGCTCCTTGAAAGAGGTCATCAAAGGAATCCTATTAATGAGTAAAATTTTTTACTTTAACCATAGTGGTAAAGTCTTTAGTAACTTGATTTGGGTCATCCTGTAGCCCTGGAACTGTGGCCAATTTTAGAGACATAATAATCTATGCTTATTTTACTACATACCCATAGTCATGTAGTGCGAAAGTTCCACATTATAATGGGAAGGTCGACCAAATGGATTTTTTATGTTCTGACATTGCTTTGGTTAAACCACCCTCACGTGATGTTTGGTAAGCTATCTCTCTGACTTATTGTTTGGTACATAATATGGGAGGACATGTGGAGAAAAAATGCTCCCAAAATCTCTGATGTAAGTGAATGTTTCTTCACCAAACCATCTTGCACCTAGAAATATGTCTATCTTGGCTTCATCAGAAAACCTTTGGTCCGTTCTATCAAAAATGGTTTGATGAATAAGAAACATAATGCCCTGGCATATTTTTAAATAATGGGGATTGAATTGGGATTCCCACAATATTTTATGGTATACATGGATGGGAAGAAGGTTATGTAGAATCCACTTGCAACCCATCTATGGAAATTTAGAACAAAAACAAATGGCATCCATAACATAAGCACTCATATAAAAAGGATGAAAAATTCTTGAGGAAACACTTTTCTTTTGTATATGTCCCTAATAGCCATTGCTAAATTGTTTAATAAAACCTGACTCCATGTCATAATTTTTGTGTTAACCAATGTATCAATTAATGGAAGCAACTCTATAGAAAATTTGGTACTATCGGCCTTAGAAAATAATCTACACATCATCATAGCTATGAAATTATGTGGGGTAGATAGGGATGCAATCTTACCAGATTTCTCCCATTCGAATTTGTCTATGCCTAACCTCTAGGTTTGTGCAATGTCCAATGGGTCCTCATTCTCTTTGGAAAAATGCTCAAAGAAATCTTTGTTGTAGATATTTTTAGGCTTTGGTAGATGGTACATCTGGTGGAAATTGTCTAGTGTGAAAGACCCCATGACCTCATGTCTTGAATTTATGCAGGTTTTGTCTGAGACATCTATATCATCAATCATCCATTTTACCATATCTATGTATGGTAATATCTTAGGTCTTACATCTATTCAATGTAAAACTGAACATGCTGCCTCAAAGTAGGAAGCGTATGTTGATTCTTGGGCATCCATTGTGGCCTTTGTTTGGAGTGGCCAGGATTTCTCTTCTTCCAGTAGGTTATAAATAGATTCCCATGATGTCGTTCCTCTATCTTTGTTGTAGGTGGCATCGAAGAAAAGTGGTATCATGTCTGATTTCTAAGTAGCAGTAGCTTTTCCCTTCTTCACCACCTTTTTCAATGTTGTTTCCTTTGAAGGTTCCCTGAAATGGAGCAATGGAGATTATCAGATAAACACAAAGTGAAAATTATAGTGCAAAAATAATCTGCTATTTGAAAATGCAGATTAAAGATATTAAATAACGTCAAGCCATTTTAAACATAAATGCCATTAAAACTCATTAAATACACACTAAGATATTTTATCATGGCCTTTATTATCATTTAAGCCATCACATAGAAAACATGCAAGGAAAAACTTTAAGGTGATTAGTCTAAAGTTTGAAATGTCGATTATGTGATTGCGATAATGATTATTACAATATCACAAATCACATTATTGCATTTTCAATGATGCATTGTTTTAGATTTATTAATAATTTTGCGAGATACGATATGAGAGGAGTACATTTTATTGTTTAAAGTCCATTTTGCTTGAATAAATGTTTATTTCGTAAACTGACCTTTTACTATGCGCTAGACTTAATCAATGTTTATAACATTTATCACATACTTCCATCAAGTCTGGGTCATATCACGTTTCCCAAAATTTTCATAATTTACAGGATTGGCCTTTGATTAAAGTGTTGTGATGTGATAAGTTTTGGCTTGTTATGTCATGATACTACAATTCGCACATTCCAGAGGTTTTGTTAGTTGTGATTTTATGAATGTCAATATGTAATTGTGATAGGCACTTTATTCCATAAGAAATACTTTAAGTCTTAGTTCTAATTGGAAGGTTTAGTGATACCATAAGTTTATTATGGTGAACCCTTATTATTGCAATCTGAAAATATTGGTCTGTTAGTTAACCTTTGACACACATGATCTAGTGATTTTTGATAAAGCGAGAATTTCTAATTGAAAGGGATTTGGCTTGATACCTTATATTATTTATAAATTTATTGCTAAGAATTCAAAAAGAAGGTGCTTAAGTGCTATGTTTTTCGGAGGATTTTTTATAAAGGATCCCCATTTATCAATAGAATATTAATTATTAAATCGATAAATGGGGGGGTTGTTGAACAATACAACACTACCATTCAAGTTAGGCTTACATTGCATGATATTCATATCCCATTTTGAAAAGGAGATAACAACAACAAACTAGATGAAGGGGAGTATGATGGGTGTGGATCTTATGAGTATAACTATAACAAGGAAGATACATGTGAACCACATTTGTATAGTCCTTGGATATTGACACCAAACAGTACCCAACATATAAGATTTTATGGGAAGTGGATAAACAAAAGAGATGGCCACTAGATGTCACTTCATGATAGTTATTGAGAACATCTTCAATCTCTTCCTGAGCTATACATTGATGTAACAAAAGTAAACCTTGAGGTTGTAAAGGGTATCATTTATGATGAGATATTGTTTGTAATTGTGGCATATGTGTTATAGGAAATTTTGTCACATCTAACCAATAGGCCCTTAGATGGATCAATCAACATCCACTAAAATCCTTTGCATCATATTCACAGAAATCCCTAACCACGACTCATTCCAATCCGTGAGTTTCTCCGTGAAAACACCTTGTTTCAGTCACTTTAAGGACCAACACTACCTAGCCTCATACTGGACAATGTTTACTACTAGGTTTCCCTACTCTTCACATGTTCTCATTGCCAACAGGTTTCTCAATGATGGGGGTGTGCTGATTATATAAATTCAGGAAAAAGACAGAGAATCCTAAAGCATCTTCTTTCAGAAGCTTCGAGGATTTGTTGTAACCATTTACCTTAGATAAAAGTCTCAAATAATATCCTATCCTACATTATAGTTTTCATCCTTTCTCCCTTGATCTCATCATCCCAGAAAGAGTGGATCTCAAGACGATATTGGTAAAAGGATAAGAATTCATGAACTACCTCCTCCATCTATATATTTACTTTAATCCATAGGCATGGAGTTGGCTTTTGGACATTGATGCTACCCTTATGTTGTTGCCGTGAGAGATATATTTCCATTTATTAGGGTGATTAGAGGTTCACTTTGTGACAATCAAAGGACAAGCCAACCAAGAGAAGCTATTTTATAGGATCAACACTTATTTTTGGTTGTAAATCACTCCATTTTTATTAATGCAAAGATATTTTTGTTTTCCTATATATGATGTCATGGTTGCATATATTTCAATACCATGTTTATCTATTCAATAAAGTGATTATATTATGTTGAATAGATTTTGATCATTGGCTTCTGTTATCTGACAGTGCAGGTTCTAATAATAATGATCATAGCTATAATTGGAGAATTCAAGCAAAGGAAAGAGTGAAGCATACAACAGATTCCAAGTAGGCTTCATCCCGTTATCTATTTACTTAAGGAGAACATTAGTTCCTTTTTCTTTCTGTTGTTCCAAGTCAGTCCACCAGGCCTAGGGAAGACACTTATGTCCACAGTCATAGATTCCACATAACAAATTGGCGACCATAATAGAGATGGAAATGTGAATATACAATATGTAACCCATTTTACCTTAAGTATGATCTTTTTCATCATTATGATATTGGTGGGTATCTCCACACTTCATGTAGCTAGAAGATCATACATGCAGTAAGTAGTGATATAATATTTCACCATTTCTTCACCCATTCTCCCACCTTGGAGAGAGATGGGAGCACCTCTGTTGTATAAATTGGTCTGAAAATATGTGTCCTCTATTATAATCTCAAGCAGATGTTCCCCAAATCTGAGTTCTTGCTCTTTTAGATCCCATGCATGAACAATATATGCTAGTAGTTCCATCTACTTCCTCATACTAGGAAGCTAGAATCATTTCAATAATCCACATTCCTTTAGTGTCTAGCTGGTAGCTGTATCACTAGCTGCATTTAAATGTTGTTCTTCATGTTCCCTTTCTCTCCAGATAAATTCCATTTAATGTTAATGAAGACTTGAAACATCAAGAGGAGATTCATTAGGATGTTTTCCATGCAACAAGACTCAAAAAATTTGAAGGGAAGCTAGGAAACAAATTTGGTATATGTGCCCCACACACCCCCAAGAGGAGATATAACATGTTGCACCCCTCCCTACAGTCACAGGGGATTCACCCAATTAACCTCTAACATAGCATGTTCATTCATGGCATACTAAACAATACCCTTAATTTGACTACATATTGGAAAATACCTCTAAAAATAACTTTATTTAACCCCCTACCAATACTAACCCAATACACCTTCGAAATTTAAAAATCCCCTACTTTTACTAGATATTGTAGGTATTCATTTTTTCATAAACATTTTTTATAACCATTTATATTTATATCGCTTTATTTTCATTAACAATGGTATGTAGATTCTGCACCTAGAAAGAATAACCTAGATACTAGGTAGCTGAAAACTTGAAATTTTTAATAAAAAAGAGGTAGATATAAGTTGTTTGATTTACAAATACATGTGTGGAAAATTTGAATCACAAATACATAGTTTTGAACTCTCAATTGCATCTATATTCTATTGAATACTGAGAAATATACACTACAAAAGTTCAAAATAAAACCTCGATAACCAAAACAATGGTGCACCTTTCATCCTTCTTATAGAAGAGAAGAGGAGAGAAAGTACAATGAATATGGACACATGAAAAATCATGTTTTGTTGTACTTTGTCAAATCATATCCCTAACCTGATCACCTAGTGCACCATAGTTGCATGCTAAGAGTGTCAAGTAAGTGTTTCTCCATCAAAAAATGAATTGGAGCATGCAATCATGCATCCCTTTGTTGAGATATGTGTCTTCTACCTAATATGGGAATTTCTCATGCATAAATATTCTAATTGACTAAGGATATGTAGTCTCTTAGTAAGAATATATCATGCATGATAAAAATAAAAAAATAAATTCTCTAATAATAGGAAAACTCTACCCAAAATTGAAATTGCTAAATTTGAAACAACATCTAAAGTAGAATTGATTGAAGTTGTGACATGCGTTCCCTTAGCATGCACGCACTCTCTTCCAAACAATAGTCTATTTCAATATCTCCTATGGCATGCATGTTCCCTCTACCAATAAATAGTATATATCATTTTCTCCTTCACTTCCATTCAAACTATTCATCACTAATGTAAGGAAAGGATGAAGGTGCCATATATGTTTCCTTCTCTATGGCCCTACCATTAAGAGGATCACTAGCGTAACATCATGTAAAAAATCTTAACGCACACAATAGACATGGATTATATAGGTATTAGTAATGTGATGCACGTATGTTCTACAACAAGGCTACTTGGGATCAGGGGAAGAAGCAGGAAGTGAAAGTAGAAGCAGGAAGTGGGAAGTGGGAGTAGGAGCAAGTAGTCACATTTTCAAAATCTCCCAGGTTGGGAGCTACTTTGCGAGTGAATTTTATATAATATATATTTTTATATATTTCAATTCATATATGTCAAAAAATCTTGTAGAATGTTGAATTTGTGATAAAATCATAAAAGCATGGATTAAACCATATGCAATCGTTCATCTAGTAGTTATAACCTTCATCAACCATAGGTCCACAAATTACAAGTTCTCCTTTATATAGGATGTAAGGGTGCACATAACCAAAATAACATCAAGTGCAATCCATTTCTTAATTGAAAATCCATTAAAAAATAGTCTTTGGATGGCCTCTAGCATCCAAAAAGACCATACTACAATAAATACTTGCATATCATCAAAATCATTGCTTATGTTTGGATCTTTCTCATTAATATCACCCTCTGAGAATTAACATAACATAGAAAAAATGTAGCATGTTATGTCAAGATTTCACTTGAGTGAAAGGTACATTTTTAGAAGGGTCATGATAGAGGAGTTTGAAAACCAATGTCACTATCATCAAGGCACATAGAGAACTTGATTCTCTTCATTAAATATGACTTTCATGCCCTAGTATATGACAAAATCCAATGGAAACATTGTGATCTCCCCAATATTGAAATCCTAAAAAAAATAATAAGTTTGTTAGGTTTTAAGTTTGATCTAGAATTCTACTTTTCCATATGAGATCTAATGAGGTCAGAACCACTCTCAAACATCTCGAGTCATTTTCTTTAACATTACCATGAATTGCATGTCAATACTAGGGCCATAGGTTTTAATATTAGGTTATTGTGGACCTAATATTACCATAGGTTTTTCTTTCTCTCTACCACAATACTCTTGGACTTCTATTTCTCTAGCCCACTTATTTTTTACCTCCATGTGGCCAATGTATTGTATAAACAATACCTTATAATACACGTATTTCTATACAACATATTGTCAGGCAAGGGAGTAACTCCATAAGGCAGAAATAATTTGACTCTTTTATTCCATCAGGTAGGTCCTCATTATATACATGAGGGAGAGACTATTCAGTTCGTCTCCCGATGACTGCTCATATTTCCTCTCTATCTATTTACAATAATTAACCCAATCACAAGGATTAGGTGTCAACATTCCCCCCCTTAATCTGAAGGGATGTTGGTGAGTCCAAGCATCATTCTGAATCATTCAAGCTTTTCCCTTCCAAGTGCTTTGGTGAAGATGTTTGCAATTTGCTCATTTGTGGAAAAATGACGAAGATGGATTGTTTTGGCCTCAACATGATGTCGAATCAAATGATATTTAGTATTCATGTTCTTCGTTTGATCATGGAACTTTGGGTTTTTTGCCAACTTTATTGCAGAGGTATTGTCAATCATGAGTGGAGTTGATTGTACTTGTTTTACCTGCAAATCTTCAAGAATTTTCTTGAGCCACATAATTTCTCTTGTTGCTTCAGCTGCTACCACGTATTCTACTTCTGTTGTGGAATCTGCTGGAACTGATTGTTTGCGTGATCTCTAGGAGACAGCTCCTGATCCAAGACTCATAGCATATCGTGAAGTAGATGCCCTAGTTTCTTTGTCTCCATCAAAATCTAAATCGGAGTAGCCAATCAAGTTGAAGTCCTCCACCTGTGTATACTTGATTCGAAAGTTTCAAGTTCCCTTCAAGTACCTTAGAACTTTTTTTGCAGTAGACCAATGTCCCTCACAAGGATTTTGCATAAACCTAGAAAGGATTCCAACAGCAAAAGAAATGTCTTGTCTAGTAGTAGTTAGGTAGTTGAGGCTTCCTACAAGCTGTCTATACTTTGTTGCATCCTCAAATTATTTTCCTTCAATAGATGTGCACTTTAAGTTTTGTTCCATTGGAGTAATAAGGGGATTGCACTCTGCCATACCAAACCTGTTCAACAGATCCCCAATGTATTTCTCTGGAGAAAGAAATATGGAGTTTGGATGTTGGGTTACTCCAATGCCAAGATAGTAATGAACATAGCCCAAATCAGTCATTTCAAAACTTTTCCCCAATTCCTTCTTTATGGATGCAATGTAGCTTCCACTATTCCCTGTCATCAAAATATCATCTACATATACCACAAGATATACAACTGTTTTTCCAACTTTCTTGACAAACAAAGTTGCATGATCAAGATCAAAATGTTTGAAATTGAGTTTCAGAAGATGCTTAGTTAGTTTTTCAAACGAGGCTCGTGGTGCTTGTTTGAGGCCATACAAGGAATTCACAAGTTTGCATACTTCATGTTCATGTCCTTTCATAGCAAATCCTTCAGGCTGGGACATACAAATATTCTCTTTTAGATCTCCATTCAAGAAATCAGTTTTTACATCCATTTGATGGACTTTCCAACCGTTATGAGCTGCTAGTGCAAAGAGTGTCCAGATGGTAGCCCATTTTGCTATGGGGGAAAAGGTATCCTCATAATCGACCCCTTCCTTCTATGCAAAACCTTTTTCCACAAGCCTAGCTTTGTGCTTGTCAAGTGAGCCATCAACTTTATATTTGTTCTTGTAGACTCTCGTGAAGCCAGTTGGTTTGGTTCTTAATGGAGGATCAACTAGCTTCCAAGTTCCATTCTTTATGAGGGCATCATACTCCTTTTGCATCGCTTCTTTCCATTCATCATGAGAAGCAACTTCTTTGAAGGAAGTTGGTTCAAAATCTATAGACAAGCTCAATTCACAATCATAAGAAACATCGATATCAATAGGTGAATTAGAGTAATCTATATCACCTCCATTTTGCCAGTTTGAATTTCTCGTTCCTATCTTTCCAACTTCATCAGGATGAACACTTTCAAGTGTCTTTGTCACCCACTTTGGGGGACATTTTTTTGATGGACCAGGCTACTTCCTTGATTCAGTTGGGATTGAATCAAGATTGAGTCTCCCAATTCTATCAATCACATCACTTAAAGCATCATCCGTTGTTGGAGTTTCATGCGGGGGAGAGTGTTCTTCAGAAGAAGATTCCACA